>JAIFAC010000277.1:0-132238 GCA_026545765.1 Plantago major | reverse complement strand
CATTTAAAAACAATGTCCTACCAAAGGATAATATAACAATGGAGATCTCCAAAAGACTAAGATTCCTCGAAAGCCAAACAATTCATAAAGATATCGACGAAAGATAAACGATTTTCAATCCATGCTTTGAACAAAACGATTTTCACACATCACAATCACAATAAAACATTTATAACATATACTGATCATTTTCAATAAATTATCATACTAAGCCTTTATTTCGATATAATAACCATGCTTATTTCATTTTTCATAAAACAATACACATATATAATAATAATAAAATATAAATAAAAGTGTCAAAAAAAACCCTTACCTCGCATCCACATAGATTATATAACAACAACCCGAGTACTATCAAATCCGCTGAACCACCCACGAACTCCATCAAACCAAATCAAAATCTCCAGTGTCCTTGTTGAAATACTCGGCAGATTACAACTATCCAAACACCTTTAGCATAATCTTGATAGTTAGGACACAAAAGTAGTAAATCACAACTCCATGGTCCAACATTAATTTCAATCGAGTAACACTACAAGCAACAAAATTAATGACCAATCAAACACTTCCTGGTTGGTCCAAGTGACTAAACTAACTCAAATAATCTAAAAATCAACTCCTTCATACCTGTACCACTCTTATTATCTCTTCTCGACCATGGCCGCTAAATTGGTCTCGATCACAAGTCTGATCTCCTCACAGCTACGCAACCACCAGCATATTACGATTAAACCTTAAAACATTAAATATCCAATAAATCTTTAGTATACACTTTGAGATTTTAGTTCGGTCCAAATCAGATCCAATAAAATTACCATAGTCCGTCTCAATTTATCGACCTATAAAAGTAATAACTTATAATATCCCATATAGCAACTCAGGTCCAAATAATTTCTCATCTCCAATCTAAATCCAAATAGACGGTCCAATAAAATTTTCGGGATATTACACATTATTTAGGAGTGTAATTAAGAATATCGATGTTATACGTGCATATAAAAAATGTTCACATATAGCGATATTGATATTATTTAAAATATTATACCATATATTTAAGAATATAGTAATTATCTCATTTTGGTCCCTGGATAATATAAAGCTGTTCCAAGTATTTGTATTAAAAGTTAGAGCATGCCAACAATCTTTCTCCTTCATGCCTTTTTTAAAGAAAATGTCTGCTGTTTTTATGGAAAATAGACAATTGGGCATTATTCAGAGCCTCAGCCTCCATATGTTCTTGACCGGCCATGGCCCATAACCACATCGGTTTTGAATTGTTTCACAATTGGCACATCCGGACTTTGAGGTTTTATTTATTTATTTAAATGGAGTTAAGTAATGGTCCAATACCTAATAAGATAATGTGGTATTCCGTATTACTAAATGGAAGGTCGCATGTGAATGAGTGCATCAATTAATTGACCTAGGACATAGAAAACAGTGATTGAAAATTTAATAAATGGAGGCAGTGAGTTTTAATTTAAGAAAATATAAATTTTAAAAGAAGATAAAGTCATAAGACTGATAAATTTTGAAGATTTTAGTGAGGTTGAGGAAGAAATAATACTATGATTTTGTCAAGGATAATAGTCCTATGTAATAAATCTTACTGGTAGAAATAAAAGAAATATAGTAAGAGATGAATTAAAAATTTAAAACAAAGGCATTGATATCTATAGCTAATTTACGGAGTTCAAATATCAAAAAAAAACATTTATATTTAAAAAATGCACTTGTTATTAATAAAATGCATGTTCATGTTCCGTTTATGAAAATATCAGTAATAATTATAATCTTCATTCGTGTATTAAATTGTGTATGAGGGGACTTAATTGGTTTATGGGAAAAATTAAATCAGGTTGCTATTCCATTTACATGGACGACTTAACATGATATTTCAATGTCAATTTCATGGTTTTCAAGTAAATGCCAATAACGCCATTAAACTTCTCGTAAGATTCGTGAAAACCAGTCCATGAAATGGATGACTTTGACTTTATAAAACATAGTAGTAATATATACATGCAGATATTCAACGTATTACATTCGGGAGGAATATATTACTTCACTAAACAAGAGTAAAAGGAGAGGGGGGAGTCCGAAAATTTCATAAACTATTCTGAAAATGTTACACTTACAAAATTTAAATCTAAATCTATATAATAAAATTGGTGACTATTTAATAGAGGCATACGCCACATGGAAAATCCTAAGGCGTCTTCAATTTCACTAGTTTCATTCACAAAATTAAAATAAAAGAAAATAATAATTTATGTCACATAATTTATTTTTGGTATATTAATTGTATCATAGTTTTATTAAATCACATATAACTTTATCTACAAAACTAAAAATATTTTGAACATATCTTTGGATTCACGACAAGACGAATCCATAGACACCAATCTTATATATTATTATTAAATAAAAAATTATTTATATATTAAAATAAAAATTAATTTGTTAAGTGATAACTATTGGTTGTGTAAATTCTAAATTTGAAAAATAAGCCATGGAACATTTTATTCAGACAATAATGCACCTTATAACTTCCACTATTTATATTTTTAGTATGTTCACTACATATATAGTTTTATTAAATTCCATATAACTTTATCTGCAAAACTCCGAAAAATATTTTGAACATATATTTGGATTAATCACGACAAAACGAATCCATAGACACCAATTATAAATATAATTATTAATAAATTTATTAAATGATATACTCCCTCCGTCCCAGTTTCATTTACACGTATTAGTTCATTCCAAATTCAATTACACATTCCTTAAATGGAAAATCTATCTCCTACTTTATTCACTATCTATTTATTCACTATTTCAATGTCATTTTGTTTTTATATGTGGCATTTATCTTTGAATATCTTTCACTTTCATTCACAAAAATAAATCAAAAAGAAAATATTATTAATTGCAATGAAAATAATTTGGAGTTATTAAACCAAGATTTTCGCATTAGTCAATATAGCCTAATTAATAAAAGTCAGAATTTCGTAACTTAATTTATGGTAATTAAGTAGCTCAAATTATGGTAATTTCGGTAATGTCTGCACACCGAAAAATATTCCATAAAACAATTCTGCAGACCAAAAAATATTCCATGAAAAACAATACAAATATATTATAATATATTTCATTCAAGTGCAATTTATACAAAAATATTATTAAGAGATGTATAATAAAAATTTTAAATTTTAGTCAAATCCATGTACGAAGTGTCCAAGAAAGCATATTAACTGCAAAAACTTCCAATCTCTTCAAACTGGATACTACCACCGCACATCTCAAGGATTCTTTACAAATCTATGAATCCTGAATTGGTCTACCGGAGAGCATTGGTATTAACGTTGAAACATTACATAATAGAAGTAAAAAAAAAATTAATGTGTTATTAAATTTTCTATTTTTTTGTATAGGTGAAATTATTCATCAAACAAAAGATTCAAGACGCTTGCACTCTAATTCAGTATGCAGTTAAAAATAATCATATAGAAGCCCCATACACACTTAACTTTATCAGACTATTTAGCATTGAAAAAGAGACAAGACATAAGGGAATTCAAGAACTTGGCAAATTAAAGTCTTGGCTTCAGTGGAATGTTATATGTTAACACAGTCCGATTCTCTTTCAAGATGCGTCATATGGGCCTTAATGAAGGAAAACTCATTGAAGTTCCAAAGTTTTGTACCCCTGATACCCATAAACCTTATTGCCTATGACAGAATCAAACTTATACAAGTGGTAAACTCAATCCATGCAACAAGTGTATTGCCGGCATCGAAATCTATCATGTTGCTTTCCGAGGCGTATGTATACCAACAGAGTAATTCACACGAGTCAGAAATCTATCATGTTTGCGTTTTTATTATAATTTTCAATTTTGAAATTTTCAATTTTCAAAATTACAGTCCAAACATAAGTTAGCACGAAAAAAGGTCAACTCAGAGAAGAAGTGACAATCAACATAGGGCGGCACGAAGAGATAGTGGCATATTCATAATAGGTATACTAATATTACCAGTCTACGGACTCTAATCTTATTCTTTCTCTTATCTTGGTTAACATTATATTAATATAGTATGTACATTTTACAGCTTATCAAGATATGGGCGATCCTACTTATGCATGTGGATATTGTGGTGCTCTTATGTGGTTCGATGAGAGGATAAAGAGCAATGCTAAGTACCGTCCTAAATTCCGTTTGTGTTGTAGTCGGGGTAAAATACAACTACCTCATTTAAAGCAGCGTCCACGTATCCTACTTGACCTCCTGCAAAATTGGCACAAATATTCACACAATTACATCGGGCATATATGTGCGTATAACATGATGTATGCATTCACATCTATGGGTGGGGTTCAAGATAATTCTGTCAACAAAGGACGTGGTCCTTATTCATATCGACTTGGCGGACAGAACTATCACCGTATTGGAAGAATATTTAAATGAATGGATATGATATTATATTGGAAGAGAGGAATGGAACGTTAAGGCCAATATCTGAGTTGCACCTAACATACCTCCCGATGCAATATCCCCTTTTATTCCCGTATGGGGAGGATGGATACCACACAAAAATACGTCATTCTAACAAGTCAAAAGGAGTTAGAAACAAACTCACAATAAAGGAGTCCCTATCATATAGGATATTTGATCGTGAGGGTGAGGCTCGCACTATCCTTTCAAGCAAAAAGTTATTCCAACAGTTTTTGGTGGATGGATACATGATGATGGAAGCACATCGCCTTGCTTTTATAATGAGAAATCAACCGTTGTTGAGATCTGATAACTACAGGACCCTTGACGATGCCATTAGGAGAGGGGAGCTTGATGCTGGAGATCCAGCCGGAAATGTTGGAAAGCGATTTGTACTGCCATCGTCTTTTGTTGGGGGACCAAGGTACATGGTGAATAACTTTCAGGACACTATGGCTATCTGCAACAGTATAGGATATCCTGAATTGTTCATCACTTTCACGTGTAATCCAAAATGGCCAGAGATTACACGTTTTGTGGAGTCTAATGGTCTACGTCCCGAGGATAGGCTAGATGTCCTAAGTCGTGTTTTCAAAATGAAGTTGAATCAGCTGATAAAGGACTTGAAGACAGAGAATGTATTTGGCAAGGCTATAGGAGGTGTTTATCATATTCAATTTTAACTCAATTAATCGAACATGTGATTATTATATTGCAACTTATACTAATTGAACATTTAATTTTTTTGGTATGCAGTTATGTATACAATTGAGTTTCAGAAACGTGGTCTGCCACATGCTCACATCCTACTATGGATTGACCGTCAAGATAGGAACATGTCCGTCAATGATATTGACGAGGTCATCAGTGCTGAAATACCGGATAAGGAACTAAACCCGGAGTTGTACAATGCTGTGTCCGACTACATGGTTCATGGTCCGTGCGGACTCTTAACACACTTCTCCTTGCATGCATGATGGAAAAAAATGCTCAAAGGAAGTTTCCAAAGACATTCAACGAACGCACATCACACTACAAGAAAAGCTGGAAAAAACGACGTTATGGGGCGACGGATGAAATCCGTCGCCCCATAACGACGGATCGCTTATTGGGGCGACGGAATCTATCCGCCCCAATCAACGACGGATAATTGTTATCCGTCGCTTATTGGCGACGGATAACGTATCCGTCGCTAAATTGGGCGACGGATAATAAGTTTGACTTTGATAAAAAAAAAAGGAAATTTTTTTTTTTTAAAAAACGGGGCGACGGATAGATTATCCGTCGCTTTATAGCGACGGATACCAATCCGTCGCCACATGTGGCGACGGATCGACTGGGCCGACGGACACGTCCGGCCCGAGTTTCATAATCGACAGAGGCGTAATGCCTCACTTTCTTCCTCTTCTCCTTCTTCTTCCTCATTCTCTTCTTCTCCTCTCTTGGTTTCGGTGAATTCTTCGTTATTCGCCAATCTTGGTGCCTAATCGAAGCTAGGACAAGGAGTTTGTTTCTTGATCAATTTCAGATTTCTACCGATTAATCAAGGTATTTTGGCTAAAACCCTAGTTTTTTAAAATTTGGGGATTTTGTTTATTTTGATTAATTTGAGCAATTATATGTATATATGATAAGTATGTAGTAGTTAGTTTAGTTAATTTGATTAATTATATGTAATTTGTTCAATTTGATAGTTAGTTTAATTAATGATATGAATGTATGTAGTATGTTAATTAAGTTTGGTATGTATGAATGTATGTAGTTAGTTTGATTTGTGTGTTAAGTATATATAGTTAGTTTAGTTAATTTGATATGTTTGTTAAGTATAGAAGTATGTAGTTTTGATTTGATAAATTTGTATGTTAAGTATGTAATTTGATATGAATATATGTAGTAATTGATATGTATAGAGTAATTAGTTAATTTGATATGTATGTTAAGTATATAATATATGTACTAAGAGGTTGAAATGGTTAAATTATATTCCCAATTTTGTAAATATCGAACACTTAATTAATAATTAATTTATAAGCAACATATAATAATTAACAATTAACCTCTACAATCTTCTTATCCGAATTGGAATCGATCTAATAAATTAAATACGATCTAATCAATTGGAACGTCTCAGGTTAAAAATAAAGTATATATACAATGAATTCCGACCGTTCATGGATGTACGATCGTACGGCGGTAAATGGCAGAGTTTGTAGGAGTTTTGTAGAAGGGGTTAAAGGTTTCATCTCGTTTGCCATGGGACGTCCGGTTTGTACAATTGGGGGGTTGATAAAGTGTCCTTGCACATTGGAAACCTGCGAAACAAGCAATTTATGACGCCTACTGAAGATTCGAGCACTTATGACGTTATGGATTCATGCTCGAGTATCATGTATGGATTCATCACGGAGGAAGCAATCCATGTCATACCTCCAATGGAGGGAGAGGCGGGTTTGGGGCCTATCGAGTGCCTTTCTGCTTGTCGGAACATGTGCATGGTGTATTGGGAGGAGGATGTAGATCTGTTGGAATGCAAGTTCTGTGGTAGGGAGCGCCACAAGTGATGAGGAGGGGGGTGCATGAGAATGAGGAGTTTGATCCGTTTTGTCTCTAGGCTTGTATAACTAGTAATCATTAGTTTATATATATATGAAACCAAACATTATGGTAAAATTGAAGCTGATGTAACTTATATTATGTAATGCCGTAACAATTGACTGGAGCTAATATAACTTATATTACGTAGCAATTGATTGAATTATTGTGAAATTGATTTAATTATTGTGTATTATGAGTAATTATATGTGTTATTATAATCTATGTATTATAACTCGTACTAACACATTTTTATCAGATTTATTACATTTTTTGCAGATGTCATGACAGAGGCCGTCCACCTATCGTCCCCCACGCAGCCGGCAGCATGATAGTGGTGGGTCGGGACACCGTCGCAGGAGGGCTCAAGATCGTGACAACAGTCTCGGATTCTGAGACCCCAGGCGAGAGAGAGCACTGGTGGCTCTACCGACCCGGACACATCTTTGGAGGACGACCACGACGATTGTCCCTACCTCGTGTTCGATCCAAACAATCCCAACGTCACGTGGGACGGCTTGCCTGTGATTTTCCCTATTGGTCCTGCCAAGTAAGTATTATACATTCTTCTTAAATATCTAAAACATAGCGATAATGATAGTTGACAAGTATAAATTGTTGTACTAAAGTAATGCATATTCGTTTCTTGTATCTTATACATTGACAACACTTATGGCCTCGGGAGGTGCACAACAAACTAGGTGACATCTTTGAATGAGAGAGCCACCCAAGGGTGGTGAGTGTTGGAGCCACATCTCGCGCATGAGGGCCGAGTACTTGATGGTGAGGTAAGTTAAAATATGACATTCATTTGTTTGTAATTATAATTAATCGTTTTAATATGAGTGGTATGTTAGCCACTGTATGTGAGTGGTATGTTAGCCACTTTATTTGGGTGATATGTTAGTCACCATTGTGTTAGTAAATTTTAGGACAATGTGAGTGGTATGTTAGCCCTTGTATGTGAGTGGTATGTTAGCCACTTTATTTGGGTGATATGTTAGTCACCATTGTGTTAGTAAATTTTAGGACAATGTGAGTGGTATGTTAGCCACTGTATGTGAGTGGTATGTTAGCCACTTTATTTGGGTGATATGTTAGTCACCATTGTGTTAGTAAATTTTAGGACAATGTGAGTGGTATGTTAGCCACTTTATGTGAGTGGTATGTTAGCCACTTTATTTGGGTGATATGTTAGTCACCATTGTGTTAGTAAATTTTAGGACAATGTGAGTGGTATGTTAGCCACTTTATTTGGGTGATATGTTATGCTTCATTGTGTTAGTAAATTTTAGGACAATGTGAGTGGTATGTTAGCCACTATATGTGAGTGGTATGTTAGCCACTATATGTGAGTGGTATGTTAGCCACTTTATTTGGTTGATATGTTAGTCACCATATACATTATGTTGTTAGGACATGTATTGACTTTGGATGTTGTATGAAATTGGGAATGTAGAAGGAGTACTTCATTCTGAAGAGTTGATCCCACAGATCTGGCGTGTTTATAGACTGGGATCCAAGCTGTCTGAGATATGGTCTGCGTGGAAGGCCATTCGGGATCGGGTGGCCCAATCCTCCACAGTTGATGCAACGGTGGGCCCTTTGGGATGCTCATCGGCGCCGAATCGATGTCCGTGACGTTGCTTGGACCAACAGTGAACCGGGCATCCTATCGACACGGGAAGGGCCGTTCACCACCTGGGAGGCGATCATCATCGATTATTATCAATCGGTGCGTATATGTGTTTTTGCAATCTAGCATTACGTGTATGCTCTATTACTTGTAGATGATAAATTGTTGACTAGATCTGGTTTGATTTAGGTGGCACGGGGGGAGGTGACATCCAAGTATGCCATCTTCAAGAAGGCCAAGAAGGGCGGGGTATGGACCGAATGCCGGCATCGTCTATTGCGGTATGTTTATGTTGCTTAAATTTCATATTTGTACACTATTACAAGTTATTTTTGAAAAACAGTAACTGATCATGATATCTGCTGTTTACGATTTCAGACTGAGGTTGATGCTCAGGTGGCGAGGCAGGAGGACGGGACGGGTGATGTGTTGTCAACTGAACAAGTTGACAACATCTTCCTAGAGGTCAACGAACCGGACAGCAAAGGACGAATATATGGACTCGGGAGCCTCGGTTTGCAAGCTAGTCCGGGTGCTCCTCATCATCGCCCCAGATCCAGACGTCCGGTTTACACAGGACTGTGTCTCGAAATGGTGCGATCATGCAGTCGGGAACATGTTGCTCGCTAACTCAAGAGATGGAGCAACAAAGGGACGAGATGGAGCCATGACGAAGGAAACGAAGGGAGGAGAACGGCGCCTTGATTCTGAATGGAAGCGATTCATGTCCCGATTCGCCATCACCCACCCCACCCCGTCGATAGCTAGTTATGTATCTATGTGTTGATTTTTTTCATATTTACACTTGTTTGGATAATTTCTCCAGCTCCGAATATTACTTTTTTATTCATTGAAACATTTTTCGTATTATTGATTTATTATCGAACATTATATTGATTAAATAGGTGAACTACGAAAAATAGGGATTAATATGAAATAAATAGTGACGGAATTAGTGACGGAATTCACAGTGACGGAATTAGTGACGGAATTTCAAATTCCGTCACTAGTCCAATTAAAATATTCTATCCGTCGCTACATATAGCGACGGATAGAATCTATCCGTCGCTATATTTAGCGACGGATAGAATCTATCCGTCGCTAAATTTCGGAATTAAAAAAAAATAATTGGACAGTCAATCCGTCGTCCAATCCGTCGCGAATTGGACGACGGATTGTTATCCGTCGCCACAGCTCCAGGGGGGCGACGGATTTTCTATCCGTCGCCCGATCCGTCGCCGTGAGGCGACGGATAGGTAACTGGCGACGGATCTATCCGTCGCTACAGGCCAGATTTTTTGTAGTGTCATTTGATGGAAATGGATACCTAATGTATAGGAGGCGTGACACAGGTTTCACCATTTATAAGAACGGTGATGTAATTGACAACCGGTACGTAATCAACAATTAAAATGTTATTGTTAGTTAAATAAACACTTAAAATGAGTCAGTTTTTTCACAATCATGATGTACTTATGTTAGTTTTTTTGTCTTTTATTGAAGGTACATTGTTCTATATAATCCTTATCTGCTCATGAAGTACCAAGCTCATATCAATGTTGAATGGTGCAACAAAACCAATTATATCAAGTATTTGTTTAAGTACGTGAACAAAGGTGTTGACCGCATAGGGGCCAAGATAACAATTGATAATGAGGTGGAGGATTATGTGGATTGTCGATACATTTCAGCATGTGAGGCCATATGGCGTATTATGTGCGATATTCATTATAGGGATCCTACTTGTTGGCGACTACCATTTCACATGGAGGGTGAACAATCGGTGGTATTCAAGGATGAAAATTACATTTATGACCTATTAGAGAAGCTTCTTGCGAGAGACTAAGTTCTTAATGTGGATGGAGTACAATAAACACCACCCAGAGGCACACAAGTATTTGCATGCGGAGTTCCCTAGACATTATGTTTGGAATGCTAGGGATAAAGTTTGGAGACCTAGGAAGGTTTTCAACAACAAGGTTGGTAGGATTACATCATGTTTCTCCCAAGACAGGTCCTATATATTACCCCAGGATAATGTTGAATCACATTAGGGGCGCCACCTGCTATGAGGATTTGAGAACAGTAGATGGAGTTGTATACGCAACTTTTCGTGATGCGTGCTTTCCGATGGGTTTACTCGATGACGATAATGAGTATATTGGTGCCATAAAGGAAGCCAGTTTCTGGAGCTCGGGGCGTAACCTGAGGCATTTGTTCTCTATTCTACTCTAGACAGACAACATGTCTCAACATGTCTAGGCCTATATATGTATGGAATACTACATGAGAGTATTTATCAAAATGGCATCCTGTACATGCTACGTAAGAAGATGGATAAACCTGGTATGTTATTAATAATTATTGACGTTTTTCTTTTATATTATAAATGGTTGTTTTTTTCATTAATTTTTACTTCAAATTTTTAATCCCATTTGAAATATATCTGGAGATCACTGAAGACCAATTGAAGAACTTCACTCTCGCACAAATAGAAGAGTTTCTTCGTCGCAATGGAACTAGCCTCAGCCAGTTTGAAGGTATGCATGTGCCTGATAATGTAGCGATACATAATGGTCAGAAGAGTCTAATCGCAGAGGAATTAGATTATGATGTGGTTCAGATGATGGAAGAGCACAATCGTTTGTACCCATGTATGACAGATGAACAGAGGAGTGTATATAATATTATTATGGATGCAGTATCATCGGGTAATGGAGGGTTATTCTTTCTGTATGGGTATGGTGGAACTGGAAATAAATTCTTATGGAGAATAGTATGCTCGGCGTTACGTGGGAGACGTGATATCGTCTTGCCTGTAGCTTCCAGCGGTATAGCTTTGTTGCTTCTTCCTAGAGGACGTACCGCTCATTCCAGGTTTAGCATACCCCTACAGGTTGACGAGACATCCATGTGCAGTAGACTAACTTCTGGGAGTGATCTTGCTGGTTTATGTATGAATACTAAGTTGATCATTTGGGATGAGGCTCCAATGACCAATCGATTTTGCTTTGAAGCGCTTGACCGCAACCTTCGAGATGTTATGAGAGGACCTAATGGTCAGGTGTCAGATAACCTTTTTGGTGAATTAGTTGTTCTCTTTGGGGGGGGGGGGAGGACAAATTTTACCAGTTGTACCCAAGGGCAGTAGGCAGGATATAGTTCACGCAACCCTATGCCCATCGAAAAAACTGTGGAGTTAATGTCGTGTTTTGAAATTAACCAAGAACATGTGCCTTCAGGTAGTGCATTTATGTAATTATTACGCACGTTTGCTCAATTTCTAAAAAGATAAAAAATTATATTGACCAAACAAATTCTTTAATAATTTTATATTTTGACAAGGTTGGCAGCTCACCTACCGAGGTTGACAATATAAGGGAATTTGCCGAATGGTTGCTACGCAATGGAGATGGGCAAGTAGGCGCGACAAATGATGGCGAGGTCAGTTTCAAGTTGCCTGAAGATATCCTTATACGTGATGCACCAGATCCAATTGCTGCCATGGTCAGTAGCACATATCCTTCACTCATGGACCATGTTGGTGATGGTCTATATTTCCAGGACAGGGCGAATCTTGCACCGACTAATGAGATAGTCCATGAGATTAATGACTACATCATGTCACTATTACCTGGAGATTCGATCGAGTTCATGATTAGTGTCAACATATGTCTTGATGAGGATGACATCATCAATAGAGAATATGTATATTCAATCGAATTTCGTAATACTATTAAGGCATCAGTTATACCAAACCATCTCATTCGACTCAAAGTTTGGTTGTCCAATAATGCTTTTTGAGGAACATTGACCAGTCTGCCGAACTCTGTAATGGCACGAGATTGATTGTGACTACAATCGAGAAGCATGTCATAGAGGCGAAGATGATAGCTGGAAAGAATGTGGGACAGAAGGTACTTATACCTCAAATGGTGTTGACACCTTTAGATGTTACGAAATTTCTAATCAGATTCCAGCGTAGGCAATTCCCTATATCAGTTTGCTATGCTATGACAATCAACAAGAGTCAGGGCCAGTCCTTAGCACATGTTGGTTTGTATCTTCCAACACCCGTATTCAGTCATGGTCAGTTGTATGTTGCATTCTCAAGAGTAACTAGCAGAAAAGGACTCAAAGTTTTAATCCTGGATGAAGAAGGACACCCCACAGACACAACAATCAATGTTGTTTACAAAGAAGTTTTTAGTAATCTTTAAGGTATGTACATATCATTACAATGCATTCAATATAAATTTCCTCAATTATTTTTTCTAATGACAACTTATGTGTGTATTGTGCTTTACTTTGAAGGTGAAGAAAATGCATTTGGAGGTTGAAAATTAAATCTTTTAGTACTTTCATTTTTTAATATGTATTTAACTATTACTTTAACTGCATTGCACGGTTGGACAATTGTCAATTAATTATCCTTTCCCTTTCATTTTCTTCATGGATATACTAAGATATACTAAGAGGTTGAAGGTATAATCTTTTGTACTTTAATTTAAAAATACATGCTTGACTATTAAGATGACTAATTGGATTTCTTAATTTATTTAAACTGTCATTCTTCAATTGTTTATTAAAGAAACCCAACACCGTTGCATCGCCACAGGTTAGTACTAGTACTAATGTACTAGTACTAATGTACTAGTACTAATGTATTGGAGTACAACAAATTTAATGAAATAAGAGAATGGTGAGAGAGAGAAGCCCTAGAGCCATCCCTAGGTTCCCGGCCGGCCACCGGCCACCAAAGCTTTAGCTCCTTAGCCATAGGCCTCCCGTTTTACATCTGTCACCTAGAACCCCCTCGTAGGACCCCTGTGAGTTTGGAAAAGGTTGAAAGAGTTTTACCGATGAAAGGTAGGTTTCGCGCAGTTCAGGAAAGGTGGGTCGAGAAGATTGCTAGGAGAACAAAGTCCCTTTACGTATCAAAATTTCCTGAGGACTGGGAGTGTAATGACGTGAAGGATTGTATGGCAAAGCTGGGCCCTGTTAGAGACGCTTTTCTTCCACAAAAGAGGAACGCATACGGGAAACGTTTTGCTTTTGTGAGGTACGATGACAGCACAAACGTTGATGAAATTTTGGAAACTATAAAAGGTCTCCGGATCGGCAACTACAAGATACTGGCAAATTATGCAATGTTCGATAGAGAAGGGCCACATATCCCGTCCAGGAGGCCTTTAGGTAAGGAAATCGGAAAACCGAATTTTGTCGTCCAGGGTCGGAGTTTCTTAAAGGTGGCTGCCCAGGGTGAAAAGAAAGATATTAGTGAACCTGTTCATGGCGTTAATTTGAAAGGGACAGACTCAGAGGTGTTGAAAGAGAAATTTGTGTCAAGTGAGCAACATCAGAGGATTATTTCAAAGCCTCAAGTGTTGAAGGTTCACAAAGGAATTACAAATGAGGCTGAGATGTTGTTCACGCCTGACAAACGGACAGCAAGGTGGGCAAAAAATTGTTTAGTAGGATGCACTAAGAAGAATTTCAAGGCTGATGAAATCTCAGAATTCATGCATTCAAAAGGCTATACAAAAACTAAAGTCAATCGTTTGTCGTACGATTCTTGGATTATTGACTCCGAAACTGCGGAGGAAAGTGGTAAAATTCTCAATGAGAAGTCTGATTGGTTGAATACCATCTTTGCGTCACTTAGTCACTGGAAGGAAAATGATTCTAATGGAAGAAGAAGCGTATGGATTAGTGCATATGGTGTCCCTCTTCACGTTTGGTGTGATCCGTTTTTTAGAAAATTGGGTTCGCGTCTGAGAAAAGTTTTGGAAATTGATAAGATTACGTCAAGCAAACTAGATTTTAGCTGTGGTCGAGTCTTGATCGAAACACCAATATTCGAGAAAATTTGTAGGACGCTCAAGGTGAAAGTCTGGGGAAAATTGCATAATATTCATGTGATTGAAGAAGTCTTTTGTCATGGTCTGCAAAACGTTGATTTTGCATTACCATTGAATGCCGTGAACTCGAGCTCGAAGGTGAGGAGTCGAGTCGATGTCGTGGCGATGAGTCATCAAGCGAAGATTCAAATTTGAGGTATGGAATTGATGAAGAGAGAGAGTTGTGGGAGGTGAATGCATGGGTACCAGGAAAAGACAAAGTGTCGGCGGCAAATAAATGTAATGCAGAAGTTCCCATTGTCTCGGAGAATGTTGCTATCAATAAGGAAGAGTTGGCTGAAAGTTATTTTCTTGAGATTGATAATAGACTGTTGGAATTCTTTGGTGAAGATTCGGCGAAAACCGAATTAGGACATAGGTGCGTTGAACTTCAAGATCGTGGTCTGAGTTCGCCAGACATCCTGGATAATTCAACTGGGCTTGCACTCATTGGATCTGCACATGTAGAATTGGGCTTGGGTGTTGTGGCCCAAGATGAGGGGCCAAGTAATTTTGCCCAGCAAGAAAAGTCAATCTCTATGACTAAACAGATGGAGTCGGTTGAAACCAGAGAGGGCGACTTGGCTAATCGATTGAATGACAATTCTTCCCAAATCTCTTCCGATCCTTTCAATTTGCGGCCTCTAATTTCCTTTCTTAATCCGATTAAGCCAAATCGAAGTTCTGGAGGGTGTGCTAAAGAGATTGGTGGTGTGAGTGGGCTAGGTGTGGAGAAAACTATACCTATGGGTGAAAAGAATTCGATTCAGGCTGGTCATGAATTGGATAATCATGTGTGCGGTGTTCAGAGGAGATTAAAGGCAGGAAGAAAGGCCAAATGGATGATTTTGGCTAAAGAGAATGGTGCAAATCTTCTGGATGGTGGTACGTGTTTGTCGGACAGCGAAATTAGAGCTTGTAACCTTCAGCTATTGAGGAAATCAGCACAGGATGAAGCAGCAGATATATTTGAAATGGGGGAATCTATGGGGCTTCTGAATAATGTTGACAAGTCAGTAATCTTGGATGAGTTCGCGGACTGGGAAAATAGGGACAGAGTTGAGAAAGATAAGCTGGTTCCAGGGGAAAAGGTTATGGAGTCGAATGCAGTTGTCAATGCGGATAGTTAGTCTTAACATCAGAGGTTTGGGCGGTAGAATCAAGAAGAATTCGGTAAGGGAGCTGGTAATAAAGGAAAAGGTTGAGTTTTTGTGTCTTCAAGAAACCAAATTGGAGGCAGTAAATGATAGACTTGCGTATGTTCTTTGGGGAAGTAGTGATTGTCAATGGGTTTTTAGCGGAGCTGAAGGTATGTCGGGTGGTTTATGTTGCATTTGGGATAAGGAAGTGTTTGTTCGGACAAATTTGTGGGGCAGAAAAGGGTCTATTAGGAGTTTCAGGCATGTGGGAAGGGGTGCCGGTACACATAGTTAACGTGTATGCACCTTTTAATACAAAAGGAAAACAGGAATTATGGGAGGTATTGGCAGATCGTATGAAGGGAAAGGAGGCTGATCGATGGTGTATATGCGGCGATTTCAACTCGATCCGGTCTGCCGAGGAATTCAAGGGGCAGGGGAAGTTGTGACAGGAGAACTGAAATAAGAAACTTCAACGAATTTATCAACAATACAAGGTTGATTGATCTTCCGTTGGAAAGGAGAAGGTTCACTTACCAAGGAAAAACAAAAAGTTGCTCACGCTTGGACAAATTTCTTTTGTCGAGTGAATGGTTGTGTAGCTGGCCGAGCCTTGCTCAGTTTGGTTTGAAACGCGATGTTTCTGACCAAGCTGCGATTTTGCTAAAAGAGAATGCCAAAGAATGGGGGCCGAAGCCTTTCAAGTACTTAAACTGGTGGAGTACTGAAAAGGGTTTCAAGGAGTTGGTTGAATCGGAATGGAACAAGTGCAACATTTCTGGCTGGAAAGGATATATACTGAAGGAGAAGCTGAAAGTCCTTAGAGACAAGATTCGGAATTGGAAGGAGTTGCACATTGGTCAATTGGACAAGCGCATTCAACAGAAAACTGAGGAGCTATACGGACTTGACATGAGGTTAGAGGAGGATAACAGTGTGTCTACTGGTACTACAAGCTACAAGGAGGTGTGGGGTGATCTGAACAAGCTGTTGGAGCTTAAAGATCAAACCCGCTTTCAGCAGGCGAGAAACAAATGGGTTAAGTTTGGTGACACTAACTCTCGGTACTTCCACAAGTGCGTTGAAAGCAAGGGGCGATTAAAAGGTCTGAAAGGAATTCAAGTAAAGCACAAATGGTTGGATGGTGTTGAGGAAATAAGGTTTGGGGTGAAACACCATTTTGAAGAATTATTTGCGCAAAATCAGAAACCCATCAGTGTCTGAGTGGCGCGGTTCTAAATGATCTGGATAATAAGTTGCTCGAAGAAAGATTTACTCTGGATGAAATTAAGAAAGCAGTATGGGACTGCGGTACAGACAAGTGCCCAGGTCCCGATGGATTTAATTTCCATTTTTTCAGGAATTACTGGAGCGTAGTTGAAGCTGACTTCTTGGCTTTCTTTGAGGAATTTTATGAGAACTCTAGGCTCGTCAAAGGTCTCAACTCTTCTTATATTACTCTCGTCCCGAAAAGAACCAACCCCCAGGCGATCGGGGACTATCGTCCCATTTCTCTTATCGGCAGCGTGTATAAAGTGTTAGCTAAGGTGTTAGCTAACAGATTGGGGCTAGTGATCCACAAAGTAATTGCGCCAAATCAGTCCGCCTTCTTGAAGGGGAGGAATATCCTAGATGGAGTGGTAGTAGCAAACGAGATTGTGGACGAGGTGAAAAAAAAGAAAAAAGAAGGCTTTGGTGTTTAAAATCGAATTTGAGAAAGCTTTCGACTCAGTAAGTTGGGATTTTCTTGGGGAAATGATGAAGTTGCTTGGTTTCGGGCCTAAGTGGTGTAAATGGATTCGGGAATGCGTTTCTTCGGCGGAGACATCTATTCTCATAAATGGCAGCCCCACGATGCCGTTTAAACTAGGAAGAGGTCTCCGGTAAGGCGACCCTTTATCGCCTCTTCTCTTCCTCATTATAGCGGAAGGTCTGGGTATGATGATGTCTAGAGCATGTATTTCCGGTTTTTTCTCGCCGGTGAAGGTGGGGAAAAAGGAAGTTTCGGTTTTCCACCTCCAATATGCGGACGACTCAATCTTCTTTGGTGAACCAACATCGGATAATATTGTGGCTTTGAAATGTGTTCTGAGGTGTTTTGAGTGGTACTCGGGCTTAAAGATAAATTTCCGGAAAAGTAGCCTCTTGTGTATTGGCGTGGAAGATAGCGTGGTGTCGAATTGGGCTGCGTATCTCAATTGCGGGGTGGATTCGCTACCTTTTTTGTACTTGGGGATGCCCATTGGAGCTCGTCCTAGCGACAAGAAAATCTGGAATAAAGTGCTTGAAAAAATTACTCGTCGGCTGGAATGTTGGGAAAATAAATACCTATCCTTTGGCGGTAGAATTACTTTGATCAATTCAGTACTCACATCCCTGCCCCTATATTTTTTCTCCTTCTTCAAAGCACCTCCCTTTGCCATTAACCGAATATCTAAAGTGTTGCGCCACTTTCTCTGGGGTGGGTCGGTTGGGGGTAATAGAAAAGTCGCTTGGGTTAAATGGGAGTCCGTTTGCTTGCCAACAGAGTGTGGGGGACTAGGTGTTAAGAATCTAGAGTTGTTTAATGTTGCTCTTTTGGGGAAGTGGGTTTGGAGGTTTTTAGGAGGTGGCGAGGCGATTTGGCTTAAAATTCTAGAGTCGAAGTATGGGGGCTGGTCTCATGTATAGGAGTGTGTGTCGAAGGGTAAGACTCGGAACAAAGAGTGGTCGTCTTGGTGGCGGGATTTAGTTAATTTTGTTGGGTCAAATGAGTGGTTCCGGGAAGGTGTGTCTAGGTGTTTAGGAGACGGGAAGGATACCTCCTTTTGGTCAGACAAGTGGATTGAAGGTGGAGGGATTCTGGCGGTTAAATTTCCTAGGCTTTACAATTTGGATGTTGATAAAAATTGTACTTTAGCTGAGAGAGTTCAGGATTCTGAGAGTGGGCTGGTGGGTGTCTGGGATTGGCGGAGAAACCTGTTCTCCTGGGAGTCTAATTTAGTCCAGAATGTTGCTTGCTTGTTTGACAGGTTGAAACTCAAAGAAGGTGTAGCTGATAGCTGGTGTTGGAACTTTGGTGCGGAAAATACGTACTCGGTTAAATCTGGGTACGAACAATTGGTGCTGCTCAAACAAGGAGGATCGAGTTCAAAGCCGGCTTGGGCTAAGGTGATATGGAGCAGATGGGTGCCGGTTAAAATTAGCGCATTCATTTGGAAAGCGGTGCAAAATGGAATTCCTGTTTACCCGAATTTGCAGGTTTGTGGGCTGTGGCATAAGGATCTTCCTATTTGTTGCAAGTTATGTGATGCTGGATGTGATGAAACTACAATCCACCTTTTCTTCGAGTGTAATTTGGCTGTTCGAGTATGGCATATCTTATGTAGCTGGCTGGATATTCCGGCATTACAATGGAATGATGCCACTTCGAATTTCCCTGGGCTGTCTTCGTGTTTTGCTAAGTACTTCAAGGAGGTGGGTTTAATTTTCTGGCAGTCTGCGGTTTGGTTCATCTGGAAGTCCAGGAATGAGTGCATGTTTCGTGGGACTAAGAAGACTTGCTCAGACATTATGGAGCTGATCAAATTCAACACTTGGACTTGGATCAAAAACAAGATGGCAATTAATTCATCATATTCTATGGTCGATTGGATGGTCTGCCCCAAAGGAGTAGTACTCAATTCATGTTTGTTTTAGAAGAGGGGCTGCATATGCGGGTCCTGCTCTCAGAGTTTTGATTGCTGCTTCTGTTAGTGTAGCTCACTGTTCCTATTTTGGTTGGAAAATTTGGATGTAAATTGTTTTGGCTGTTTGGTTCACTCTGTTTTTGTATGCTGTGATTGTGTGGCATTTCTTATGCCCTCATGAATCATTAATAAATTTTAAACTCTTCCAAAAAAAACTAATGTATTGGAGTATTTGTCAAGTAATTAAAAATTCTATTAAATCACTATGCATATTTATTTCTTATTTGTTATACAACTAAAAACTATGTTAAATCATTATTACACTTATATAAAATTGAGTACTTACTATTCATATGTTAAAACTTTGTAGAGTGTTATGTCAAATATCCTGTACGTATGTACCAAATATTGTAGTTCCAAACTATTATCTTTTCATAGAAGAACATAGAAGAACGTAGTGGAAAGAATTCATATATTTATGACGTATATTTATACAAATGCAATTATTCTTAAAAAGGATAAATTACATGTACACCCCTACTACTATAAATGGCCGCTTTACACATTAGTCACCGGCGTTTGATTTATTATATCTAGGTCCAGAATAATTACATTTAAGTAAAGAAAAAGTGTCAAAAAAGTGTTGCAAAAGATCATTGTCAAATCCATGTGTAATTATGTTTTGATATTTTTGAATCCAGATGTAATTGTTGAACTATGAGGAACTAATTTGTAATTGGAGTATTTAGAAGGAGAACTTATATGTAATTAACCCTAAAAAGGAAAAAATACATATGCACCCATATTTAAAAAAGGGAATAAACTTGCAAGAATGTCTCTTTATTTGTCCAAGAGAAAATCGGCATTTGGTCAATTGATTATTTGATATCACGTTTCATTATGAAAATATATAAAATATATAAATATTTAAATCTGATCATGACAAAGTGACGTTATCGCTTTAGAACATTTGTGAAGTTTTCACTTCAGATCATTATTAAGCAACTAAAATCGTGTGCACTTAATTAAGTGTTTAGGTATGTTCTTTACTTCTATAAAATTGTAATGACCGAAACCCAATATCATTTTAAATTGTAGCAAAACTTGAAGTTTTTCCCACTTGCAATTTTACAACTCACAGTCAATTCCGAGACAATCACCTAAGGTAAAAAAAAAAAACAAAAACAAATCATTAATTGACAATCTGTGCATTCCACACAGTCAATTACAAATCCCACATCAGAAAACCTACAATCCTTGAAATCCCAAACACACGATTCTCCAAATCTTACAATTTTAATGTTGTGTCATTGCTCCTATCGAAGTGTTTGAGATATGATTTTGATTGCAAATTGATACATTATTTGAGATTGAATAATCTTTGTTTACATCCTAACAATTTCACGCGTTAGACCCATTTTAAAGTAATTTTTTACCCATTTTAAAGTAATTTTTTTTAAGAAGTTAAAATTTTATTCCACTGACGATCAGAACATCAGCAATGTTCCAATAATACACCAGTTTGAACACTACAAATTACTCCATTCCCAACTTATACAGCAAATCTAACATCACTCACACCCATTACTACTTGCTCTTGACTAACAAAAAACCAAACTCAATCTTCGCAGGGATCAATGGCACCACACCAGACCGGCACCTAACAAACCCATTCAAATCCTCCATTCTAATTCTGGACGAAAAATTGTATT
Source organism: Plantago major (assembly GCA_026545765.1). NCBI lineage: Eukaryota > Viridiplantae > Streptophyta > Magnoliopsida > Lamiales > Plantaginaceae > Plantago > Plantago major. Next base: position 111,089 of record JAIFAC010000277.1, on the reverse strand, counting down.
CCCCATCGTCTAGTATGTCTCAACTCCTAAGAGTCAAGTCAAGAGTTAAGGGAACACCAATTATCAAAATGGCGAAGATACCAACCGAAATAGGTAGAAAGAAAAGGTTGTGATTTCCCATAAAAGGCGTCCAAAACCAAAGTGAAAAAATTGAAATAGGTAAGCACAGTACCAACCTGGAGCAGCAACTAAAAGCTCTGGCCTTCAACACAAACAAAATCAGTGACCATCGCAGCGAGGAATTAATTCAGATAATCTCCTTTTATAAACACCAAATTCATCACATATGTTGGATAGAGTTCCCAATCTGCATAGCTGTATGAAGGTTCCACCAAGTTTCAATTTTTTATCCATGACGACAAATTGAATTTTATCTTCTCGAATGTTCCCGAAGCAGACGGACAAGGTCCTTTAAAAATTGTTTCATTTCTTGCTTTCCAAATGTACCACGCGCAACCATGCCATATCATATACCAAATCTCTTTATGCTTCACAGGAACAACCTTTGCAAAATCCAACAAGCTTTCAATCACACTTCCAGACCACTTGATCTCTACCCCCATCCACTTCATAACCTCAGACCATACCTTAGACGCACAGTTGCACATGAAGAACAGGTGCAGCGTTGATTCCTCCTCATTTTCATCACATAATCTGCAGTAAACAGCCTCTTCTTGATTGATGATGTTTCTCTTCTTCAAGTTTGGCAATGTAGCTATCCTATCTTGTATAAGTCTCCAAACAAATGAACTTATCCTGGGAGGTACCCAATTATTCCACTCTATTTGCCCATTCCTGAATTTGCAGAGTGCCATTTTCATGCTCACGCACCAGCTGCTGATATCCAACCTTGACCGAATACACTTTTTATGTCGCCCATTTCCATGCCCAGCCATCATAGACTAAAAAGTTGGGAGAATAATTTCTCTCCTTTGGCGGTCGGTTGGTGTTGACAAAATCGATGCTCACATCCTTACCTCTATACTTCTTTTCTTTTTTCAAAGTCCCATCCTTTGTCCTTAACCGGCCAAAAAAAATTCAACATCATGATCTGAATTTGTACCCTAAACTAGGGCTGTAAACGAGCCGAGCCGAGTCGAACTTTTGTAAAGCTCGGCTCGTTAAGGATTATTAGGCTTAAGCTCGAGCTCGACCGAGCTTCAAAACTGGAACTCGAGCTCGAACGAATTTTCTTCGACTCGATCTCGGCTCGCGAGCCTTCCATTTTTTTCTAAATAACTTTCAAAATCGAAAGCTCGGCTCGAGAGATTGAAAAATTACAAAGCTCGAAATTAGCTCAGCTCGAAAATTTCCAAACTTAGAAATTGTTTTATGGCTTTTTTTTAAGTCCAGATTACTAACAACTCCAATGAACAACATCGTCAACATTAATGGTGTTTAGTAACATCAATCCATTTTTTCAACTTTTGAACAACTAAATCACTGCAAGAAGTCACTAATTGTATATACAATTCACAAACTGGACAGAAAGAGGAGAGAAAGAAATTATTCCAATTCCCAAATCCAAAACAAATAAATCAAACAAGCAGCATATTAAAATATCCAAAAACCCACATCAAACAATCAATCGGAGGAGGAGGAAGCCTGGAGCCGGTAATGCGACGCGAAGAGGCTGGTGATTATTCGAGAATTTCGACTTTCTTTTTTCGATTCTTCATTGGATCTTAGATTCAGAAGGATTAGAGGTGCAAGGAGGTTGGGGCAAGTCACAGGTGGTGCGGTGCGATGGAGGAGGGGGAACTGGTGGTGCGATGATGGAGGAAGCTGTCGCCGGTGGTGGAGTGAGGCCGGATTGGTGGGGAGTGGATGGATTGGATTCAGAAGTCAGTGGCATGTCGAATTGGGGATTACAAAACCCGAAACTGAGGAGGTTCGGTGGTCGATGGCCAGTGGGGTGGCGGCGGCCGGTGGGCAGGTGGTGGTCGACTGGACGGTTTTAAGGAAGAAGAAGAAAAAGAAATGGGTGGGGAAGCAAGAAAGCGCCAGGCAGAAATGGGTAGGGTTTCTCCAGTTATATAAATTATGATCACAAACTCTTATAAATCGGTTTTAGTTAATTTAACTGAAAGCACGACCAATTTGATTTACCATTAAACACGTTATGTTTTCGCGAATCCTCATGATTCGGCCAAGATCGTTTTCGGATCCTCGCGGATCCACGTAAAGGATCCTCATTGCTTGATATCATAGCTTTTGAGTTGAAATCATAGTTGTTTGGTTGAGATCAGTTTTTTGATATCATGGGTTTTTAGTTGAGATCATAGTTTTTGGTTTGATATCATAATTTTTTGAGTTGATATTATAGTTTTTTAGTATGAGATCATAGTGTTTTGTGTTGATATCATAATGTTTTTCCGTGACATCATATTGTTATTAGTTGAGATCATAGTCTATTTTTAGTCTGATAACAGTGTGTTTTTAGTTGAGATCATAGTGTTTGGTTTGATATCATAGTTTATTGAGTTGATATTATAGTGGTTTAGTCTGAGATTATAGTATTTTGTGTTGAGATCATAGTGTTTTTAGTTGGTAAAATATAACATATATCATTCAATTACATGTACTAATGTTTATACAACTGCCGAGAAAATAACATATAACACGTTGGTATCCATCCTCTAGTATTCTTCTAGCATCCATGTTCACTTCTGACTTCAATACCAGTTCGGTGTAGTTTCTGTTCATTATTTGTCTCCAAGCAATCCATTCCTGTAAATTTGTTGAAACAATTTTACTGAGAAAATACTAGAAGTAATAGAGATCATGACATAATTAATTTAGATCATAGTGACTACAACTGAGATCATAGAGAATATAACTGAGATCATAGGGAATATAACTGAGATCATATCCATCATAACTTAGATCATAGCGTATATAACTGAGATCATAGTGATTATAAATGAGTTCATAGTGAATATAGGTGAGATCATATAGGGAATATAACTGAGATCATATCCATCATAACTGAGATCATAGCGTATATAACTGAGATCATAGTGATTATAAATGAGTTCATAGTGAATACAGTCAATAACAAAACTCAATATAATATTGTAAAAAAACAGAGCACATAATCACTACAAGAAAAACTGGACAAAACGACGTTATGGGGCGACGGATTTTATCCGTCGCCCAATAACGACGATTAATTAGGCGGCGGAATCTATCCGTCGCCCCAATTAGCGACGGATAACTATTATCCGTCGCTAATTGGGCGACGGATAATAATTATCCGTCGCCCAAGTTTGACTTTTGTTAAAAAATTTTTTTTTTTTTTTTTAAATTGGGCGACGGATAGATTATCCGTCGCCTTATAGCGACGGATACCTATCCGTCGCCACTTTTGGCGACGGATCGACTCTGGGCCGACGGACACGTGTCCGCCGCCCGTAGTTTCATATTTGGCTCGACAGAGTGACACCCTCATTTTCTTCCTTCTCCTTCTTCTTCCTCATTCTCTTATTCTCCGCTTCCGTGAATTGTTCGTTATTCCCAATCTTGGTGCCTAATCGAAGCTAGTGGGACAAGGAGTTTGTTTCTTCGATCAATTTGATTTCTACCGATTAATCAAGGTATTTTGCTAAAACCCTAGTTTTTAAAATTTGGGGATTTTGTTTATTTTGATTAATTTGAGCAATTATATGTATATATGATAAGTATGTAGTAGTTAGTTTAGTTAATTTGATCAATTATATGTAATTTGTTCAATTTGATAGTTAGTTTAATTAATGATATGAATGTATGTAGTATGTTAAGTTTGGTATGTATGAATGTATGTAGTTAGTTGGATTTGTGTGTTAAGTATATATAGTTAGTTTAGTTAATTTGATATGTTTGTTAAGTATAGAAGTATGTAGTTTTGATTTGATAAATTTGTATGTTAAGTATGTAATTTTATATGAATATATGTAGTAATTCGATATGTATAGAGTAATTAGTTAATTTGATATGTATGTTAAGTATATAATATATGTACTAAGAGGTTGAAATGGTTATTATATATGTCCAATTTTGTAACACATCGAACACTTAATTAATAATTAATTTATAAGGAACATATAATAATTAACAATTAACCTCTACAATCTTCTTATCCTAATTGGAACCGATCTAATAAATTAAATACGATCTAATCAATTGGAACGCCTCAGTTAAAAATAAAGTAAACAATGAATTCGACTGCTCATGGATGTACGATCGCATGTAAATAAATGAGAGTTTCTAGGAGTTTCAGAGAAGGGTTAAAGGTTTCATCTCGCTTGCCATGGGACATCCGGTTTGGCAATTGGGGGTTGATAAAGTGTCCTTGCACATTGAAACTCGGAAACAAGCAATTTATGACGCCATCGCAGATTCGAGCACTTGCGACGTTATGGATTCATGCCGAGTATCATGTATGGATTCATCACGGTGAGGAAGCACCGCCCATGGCATACCTCCAGTGGAGGGAGAGGCGGGTTTGGGGCCTATTGAGTGCCTTTCGCTTTTAACATGTGCATGGTGTATTGGGAGGAGGATGTAGATCTGCTGGAATGCAAGTTCTGGTGGTAGGAGCGCCACAAGTGATGAGGAGGAGGTGCATGAGAATGAGGAGTTTCATCCGTTTGTCTCTAGGCAGTATAACTAGTAATCATTAGTTGATATATATATGAAACCAAACATTATGGTAAAATTGAAGTCGATGTAACTTATATTATGTAATGCCTTAACAATTGATCAAGCTAATATAACTTATATTACGTAGCAATTGATTGAATTATTGTGAAATTGATTTATTACCGTAAATGAAAGACCTCGATCTAATGAATTCAAACGTGTCGTTATTATCTAATTATTCAATGAATACCGATCGTGGATGGATGTATTGTCGCACTCAATGGCGTAGTTCAATGGAGTTTTCCGAAGGGGTTGAAGGTTTCATTGAATTTGCAATGTCAAATCCGTCTTGTGTAAAGGATGGGTTGATAAAGTGTCCTTGCAATGAAACAAAAAGGTAAACAAGCAATACGTGACTCCTAAAGTGGTAGTCCAAAGACTTGAGGAAAAATGGATTCCTTCTGCAGATCGTATGGAATCATCATGGTGAGGAAGCAAAGACCGCCCAATACATATAACCAATACGTATAACGTGGAAGGAAGAGAAAAATGAACAAGTCGGGAACAATCCCAATCACAAAAAGCCCCGACAAGACTTATCGGTGCACAAATTCTTGCGGAGATTGATAGATTGGGTCTTATGAAGGTGATGAGCTTGGGTGGATGAAGCATAACGAGAAAATTGGTAAAAATGTGGTTGGAGGAAGAGAAGCATTTTCGGGACTTGCCTTCTTGAGCAATCTTCTTATCCGTCACAACTTAGATTTCATGCACATTGAGAAGAACGTGTTCGAGAACTTATTCAATACACTTTGCAACATTGAGGGAAAACAAAGGACCATGCGAAGTCTAGATCCGAGTTGTCGACGGTGTAAAAGGCCCGAGTTGACAAAGAAGGATGAGAATGGTAAGTGGCGAAAGCGTGCTACACAATCGACAACGCTTCTAGGTCAATTTTGTTTGATTGGGTGAGGGCATTGAGTTTCCCAGATAATTACGCCTCAAATTTAGAGGTGTGCGATTTGAAGAAGACAGAGGTTTATGGGATGAAGAGCCACGATCGTATGTTCATGGAGAGGCTTATCCCGTAGCATTTCGAGAGCTTCGCCAAACACGATGGACTGCTATCACCGAGTTGAGCTTATTTTTCAAAAATTTAGGCACAAGGGTGGTTCATGATAAAGTGTTGGAAAATCTTGAAAGGAACATACCATTGATTCTATGCAAGCTCGAGCGTATCTTTCCACCGAGCTGGTCTGATTCTATGGAGCACTTGTCGGTTCACCTTCCTCATGAAGCGAGACTTGCGGGTCCGATTCAAAGATCGATGGATGTATCCATTCGAGAGGTACTTGGGAAATTGAAGAAGTATGTCAACAACAAAGGTAAACTCAAGGTTCGATTGCCAATGCCTACCTTCGAGAGGAAACTGCAACCTTCTGCTCTTATTACTTTGACGAACACGTCCCTATGAAGACATCAAGGCCGGCTCGAAATGCAGACACATTCGTAGTTCAAGCGGATGATGAGTTTTCCCTATCCGCCTTCGTGGTATCGGGAGACCTCTTGGTGCAACTAAGAAAGAATATCTTACGGATAAAGAGTTGAAAGCACCAATATTATGTCCTCAATGAATTGGCCGAGGTTGACCAAAGATATGGTACTATTTGCAGGTCAAGAACCATTTATTTAAATTTTAATATAGCTACGCAAGTCTCTACTTCAATTATAGACTTATCATCGAATCAATGTTTGCGCTTTTTCAAAAGCGTTGTTTGGAAGAAAATCCTCGGATGACAGAGGATACACTAGAGGAACTACTTGACTCAAAATTCCTCTGCAATTTCAGTTGGTTCCGAGAGTATGTCCGAATCCTATTAACAACGCCACATGCATATACTTAAAGGCTCTCGCAGAGGGTCCATTCAAAAGGTCTACATTCCTGTGTTATATAGTCAATGGCCTTAGGTTCCACACGCATCGAATGTAACACGCCATGGCGACAAGCAACTCCGGTGTGTGTTAATGGTGCGTAAGAGTATGGAGACGCTACTTTGTTTGATTTCCACCAAGCTAAAACGAATTGTGAGGATTGAATATTCGGATTGCCATTTAAACGAACCTTCTTGTTTGACGCCGAGTGGTATGATCCTAATCCAGAGGTACGAGGAAGAACGAGCGGTATGAAATGGTTGATGTGAACCAAAAGAAGAGGTACCAACCAAGTATGAACCATTTATTCGGCGACTCAAGCACGACAAGTGGTGTTTCTTGAATATCCAAGCGAAAATGCGATAAGGGGAATGGTTAGTGCGGTACCTATTCGTGTTTCGAAAGTGGAGTACATTGAGAAAGACGACTCAATTACCAACTCGTACTCAACAAGAGGATGTCGATAAACAAGCGTAAGATCCCATAGAAGCGTATGATGAGTTGTTTGATCTCACGAGGACCAATATGTAGTCTTAGAGGACGGCTATAATGGTATATTATGTGTATTATGAGTAATTATATGTGTTATTATAATCATATGTATTATAACTCGTACTAACACATTTTATTGTATTTATTACATTTTTTTGCAGATGTCATGACAGGCCGTCACCTATCGCCCCCCACGCAGCCGGCCGCATGATAGTGGTGGGTCGGGGACACCGTCGCAGGAGGGCTCAAGATCGTGACAAAAGTCTCGGATTCCCGAGACCCCAGTGAGAGAGAGACCGTGGCTCTACCAGCAACACATGCCGGAGGACGACCACGATTGTCCCTACCTCGTGTTCGATCCAAACAATCCCAACGTCACGTGACGGCTTACTGTGATTTTCCCTATTGTTCTGCCCAAGTAAGTATTATACATTCTTCTTAAATATGTAAAACATAACGATAATGATAGTCGACAAGTATAAATTGTTGTACTAAAGTAATGCATATTCGTTTCTTGTATCTTATACATTGACAACAACTTATGGCCTCTGGAGGTGCACAACAAACTAGGTGACATCTTCCTGAAAGAGAGAGCCACCAAGGTGGTGGTGAGTGTTGGAGCCACATCTCGAGCGCATGAGGGCCGAGTACTTCGATGAGCTGAGGGTAAGTTTAAAATATGACATTCATTTGTTTGTAATTATAATTAATCGTTTTAATATGAGTGGTATGTTAGCCACTGTATGTGAGTGGTATGTTAGCCACTTTATTTGGGTGATATGTTAGTCACCATTGTGTTAGTAAATTTTAGGTCAATGTGAGTTGTATGTTAGCCACTGATGTGAGTGGTATGTTAGCCACTTTATTTGGGTTATATGTTAGTCACCATTGTGTTAGTAAATTTTAGGACAATGTGAGTGGTATGTTAGCCACTGTATGTGAGTGGTATGTTAGCCACTATATGTGAGTGGTATGTTAGCCACTTTATTTGGGTGATATGTTAGTCACCATATCATTATGTTGTTAGGACATGTATCGACTTTGGATGTTGTATGAAATTGGGAATGTAGAAGGAGTACTTCATTCAAGAGTTGATCCCAGATCCGGCGCGTTTAGGTATGGGATCCAAACTATCAGGATATGGTCTGTACGTGGAAGGCCATTCGGGATCGGGGTTGCCCAATCCCTCCACAGTTTGATGAAACGGAGTGGGCCCTTTGGGATGCTTCATGGCGCGAATCGATGTCCGTGACGTTGCTTGGACCAACAGTGTAACCGCATCCTACCGACACGGCAGAAGGGCCGTTCACCACCTTGGGAGGCGATCTCATCGATTATTATCAATCGGTGCGTATATATGTGTTTTTGCAATCTAGCATTACGTGTATGAAGTCTCACGCTTCTATTACTTGTAGATGATAAATTGTCGACTAGATCCGGTTTGATTCAGTGGCACGAGCCGACATCCAAGTATGCCATCTTCAAGAAGGCCAAGGTATGGTATGGACCGATCACGCCTCGCCTATTGCGGTATGTTTATGTTGCTTAAAGTTCATATTTGTACACTATTACAAGTTACTTTTTTAAAACAGTAACTGATCATTATATCTGCTATTTACGATTTCAGGCTGAGGTTGATGCTCAGGTGGCGAGGCAGGGCGAGGACGGGTGATGTGTTGTCAATCAACAAGTTGACAACATCTTCCTAGAGGTCAACAAACCGGACAAGAAAGGACGAATATATGGACTCGGAGCCTCGGTTTGATCTGGCTAGTCCGGCGTGCTCCTCATCATCATCCCAAGCCCAGACGTCCGGTTTACACACGTGACTGTCTCGAAATGGTGCAACAAGGTCCGGGAACATGTTGCTCGGCTAACTCAAGAGATGGAGCAACAAAGGGACGAGATGGAGCGCCGCGACAGAGAACGAAAGGAGGAGAACGAGCGCCTTGCCATGTATGGAGTGCTTCATGTCGCTTCCGCCATCACCCACCCCCACCCGTCGATAGCTAGTTATGTATCTGTATGTTCGGATTTTTTCATATTTACACTTGTTTGGATAATTTCTCCATCAATATTACTTTTTATTCATTGAAACATTTTCCATATTGATTTATTATCGAACATTATATTGATTAAATAGGTGAACTACGAAAATAGGATTAATATGAAATAAATAGTGACTAAGTAGTGACGAATTCACAAAGGATTTTAATACACAAGGATTTAAATTAGTGACGGAATTTCAAATTCATCACTAGTCAATTAGATATTTAGCTATTTGACGGATCTATCCGTCAAGAATATAGCGACGGATAGAATCTATCCGCCGCAAAATTTCAATTAAAAAAAAAATTGGTCGTCAATCTGTCGCTCATCGAATCGACGACGGATTGTTATCCGCCGCCACGCCTCTGGGGGCGACGGATTTTCTATCCGCCGCCGTAGGCGACGGATATTTCAGAAGCGGATCTATCCGCCGCCACAGCGATTTTTGTAGTGAATGATTGTGAGGTTTTTAATGAAAACATAGGACATATTCCAGAGAATATAGGTAATATGCTTGATAACATAGGTAATATGTCTGAGAACATAGAAAATACAGTCAAGAACAAAACTCAAGATAATATTGTAAAAAAACAGAGCACATAATGATCACGCTTTTTAATGAAAACATAGGACATATTCCAGATAACATAGGTAATATTGTTGAGAACATAGCACACGTACGAAAGAACATGGAAACGTTGTATATCTTATTTTTTTCGAATTTTAGTTCATGATTGAGGTCTGATTTTGAATTATTACACCACTGGATCATTATGCTAGCACGATTACACCTTGTGAATGCATAAACAACAACGATCTACAATCAAAATACGAAATTATAGACGAATACTTCCAGATCTACAATTTTTAGAACTTGATTTTTCAGATCTAGGTGGAATCGAAGCTATTTTATCATTCGAAACATGAATCAACTATGTAGGAGGTGGTAATTGATCATACAAAGTAAAAAACGATGAAAATATCCACTTATCGTAGATTTACCTTCGGTTTCGTTAGCTTTTCTTTGCGTAATCGTAGATCGGAGATGTTTTGATCGGAAAATCGTAGATCGGAGATGGTTTATCGATCCAAAGCTTGCCTTGGTTGTGAGATTCGTAGAGAGAATTCTAGAGAGAAAGTTGATGAAAGTTAAATGAATGAATGAAACCCAAGTTATATCATTTATATATGGATCCATATTAACGACCCAGTTGCTTGCCCTTGGTTAGGTGGCTTTTAGGAACTAGTTTTGGTTTGGAGTTAATATGTAATATTAGAAAATATGTTTCTATGTTTCTATCTAGGGGTTGTTTCTTAGGAAACTAACTCAATTATGATTAATAAATATCGAGCCGCTCGTCGAGCTTTCGAGCCGAGTATATATATATATATATATATATATTCGAACTCGACTCGATTAATTTTTCAATCTAGAATACATACTTGAATTCGAGTTCGAGCTCGATTATTCGAGTATCGAGTTGATCTCGAGCTGCTCGAAAAAAGCTCAATTCGTTTACAGCCCTACTCTAAACCCATTTTAAAGTAATAACTTCGAAATGTAATCCAGGAAAATAAATCTATATTTACTTAATTTGATGTTTTCGCATTAGTAGTATATCCTTCTTTTGTTTTTTTCCTCTTCGTAAATTATGCATTCAAATATTAAAACGAACGCGCGGGTATTAAAAAAAAAAGGAAAGTTAACCACTTTCCTCCTTTTTTTTTTTAGAATCCTCCTTACCTCGTGTATGTTTAACCACTTAAATCCAACGGTTGGTTAAACTGGAAATCCAAGGGCTGCTGTTACGCGCAGATAACTCCTCCATTATCATTCCCATAATCACCCTTGTACGGTTATTTTGCAGCATTTAGGGTTTTCTTCGATCCCTTTTTCCCTTAATTACGATTGCACGTCTTGTCACGCCGTCACAATTCGATTGTTATATGCTTTCTACAGGTTTATCGAATCATTCATTGCGTGTGTTTCGATTTTTATTGGAAACCCTAGGTTTTGGGAATTTCAGTTCCAGTTCTATTTGTTGTGCTGCATTTTGATTTGGGAGAGAGTTTCTCTATCTGGGGTTGTAATTGTGGTGGATTGACTCGTTAATTTTGATAAAACACCAGTGGTATTTGAGTATGGAGTGAGCTAGGAGAAATTTCATCAGATATTGAACAAAAGAGAGTTTGATTGTGACAATCTGTTTTTTTTTTTTTCAGCGGAAATTATGTTTATTAGCAATCAGGGAAATCAAAGTGGTTATTGTTGAAGTTGATCTTTTTTTTCCTCTTGTTAATGTCATTGGGGCCATTGGGCCATGCTCAGTATTGATGGAGCGAACTGAGCCGGCATTAGTTCCTCAGTGGTTGAAAGGTGCAGGAAATGTTCATGGAGGGGGTTCCCCTACCCACCACTCAGGTATCATTGGAACACAATTGTGTTGTTGTTTCAGACAAGTTGTGTGTTGTTTATTTTGGTACATTTTATGTTTCTTTCCATGTTTATGTTGTGTTTTTCTCTGTTTTAATGTGTAGACACCATTAAGATATTTCAGGAGAACTCTTGATTCCTTTGCAAGCTGATTGTGTTTTCCTTTATGTAACTTGTGTTTATTTAAATTTGGTTATGTATCTGTCCCCGAATATGATTTCCTGTCTCCGTGCATAGCTAGATATCTCAGGAGTAAGTGTGAAAAGGACAACTCTTGATTCATTTCACACGTGATTGTGTTTTTTTTTATGTTTGATAGTTTGTGTTTGTTCTTTTGGTTAATGTCCATGATTATGATTTGTTTGTTCTGTTTTCATGGGTGGATGTTCCTTTTGCATCAAGTATATTATTTTATGAGTAACCGTAAAAACTGTCAAATTATGTTGCACGAGATGGTTTTATCTTTCTTTTTTTTTTTTTTTTTTTTTTTTACTTGTGTTTGTTTTTCTTGGTACAATTTATGTTTCTGGCCATGGTTATGATCTTGTTGTTTGTATCCTCTGTCTTCATATGGGTAGATGTTCCTTCTGCACCAAGATATATTAGGAGTAACAGCGAAAAGGAAAGCTCTCGATTCCAGGACAACCATCCAATGTCCAATTCTAGAGTGGGTTTGAGTAATGGATTTGCGAAGCATCCATATGGTAGTTTCACAAGGAGCCACCGTGATAAAAACCGTGCTGGTGAGAAAGGGGATATGTGGGACTATGACTCTCGTGATCCCTTGCCAGGCACACTAAGAAGGAGAGAGGAGAGGAGTACCTTGATGCGTTCCCAGTCACTGGTTTCAAGGAAACCTACTGAAGTTTTACCTCGCAAAATGCCTGACCTGAAAAACAGTAGTAGCTTGCAGAAGGGTACTAATGATGTATATTCTGGGGCTAATGTTCCTGGTAGCATTAAAAATGAAGCATTTCCTAAGGATTTTCCGTCTCTTGGTATCGAAGAGAATCAAAATGTAACTGGAGTCGGGAAAATCATGCCTTCTCGCTTGGCTTCTTCTGCCAAAAGTTTGGCCATTGGCAACACGGGGTTTATTGGTGGTGGAAATTGGACTTCGGCTTTAGCTGAGGTGCCTGTTCGTGCCAATAATGGTACTGGCCACTCCCCTTGTTCCCAGAGCTCTGTGGAAAAGTTATCTTCGGAATCTGGAGTATCTAATCAAGCAGGCCGTAACATGGCTGAAGCATTATCGCAGCCCGCAGAACAAGCTCGTGGTGCTCCTCAGGTAATATATTTATGAGTACTTTATTAAGCATATGTGCTGATCCTGTAAATCGTGTCTGAATATGCAACTTGCAGCTACCGGATAAGAAGCAAAGGTTAGAGGAGTTGGCCATCAAGCAGTCCAGGCAATTAATTCCAGTGACACCCTCATTGCCTAAATCATTGATGAAGGTATTTATCAAATGCCATGCCTACTCCTTGTGCATTTCAAATGGAGTATAGTTTTGATTGCCTCGCGTTTTATTTTTTCACAATGACACTAACTTATGGGATGTAGAGTGCATGTTACAATCTCCATTGTTCTTTTCTCCAGGCTTTTAGTTCTACTGATAAATTGAGACAGCGAAAGGTTTCCAACAAAGCTAATGAAATGAGTGTGGCTTCCAAGGGTATCCCAGCAATTTCCCATCCATCCCATCTTTCTAACCAACATCGTGCTGGACAAACCAGATCTGATTCTTCAGCCGCTCCTCATGTCGGAAAATTTCTGGTCCTTAAACCAGGCCGTGAGAATAGTTCAGCCACTGGAGCAAAGGATTTATCCAGTTCAACTGGCGAGCCTTTTGTGGGTCCACAAACTCCAATTGCATCACCTAGTCCGAAAAGTTCAGCGGTTCCCTCTACTGAAAATAAGGCTGACGCCTTGTTGCTGAGGTCAAAATCTCTGGCCAGAAGTAGAAGCGAGTTTTTTAATCTCATGAGGAAGAAATCATCTAATGGTGTTGCTGCTCGAGATTCAAGTTTGACTGTTTTACCTCTTAGTGATGGCTCATCTGTAGAATCATTTAAAGAAGGTGCTGCTCCTGAAAGTTCTTGTGCTACAGAGAATGGTGGCGGGATGATTTTTGTTCCTGATGTTCTAGACACGCCACAAAATGTTGGAATCTTTTCTGATGAGAGAAACAATAACATGTCTGGCCATGAAGCAATTTATATAGATGAAGAAGAAGCTGCGTTTCTTCGCTCACTTGGTTGGGATGAGAATGGTGGAGAAGATGAAGGCTTGACAGAGGATGAGATCAAGGCCTTTTATGAAGAGGTAAATGAACTTACCTGAATTGGACCCTTTCAGTTTATACAGTATTAGGTTTCTGTATTCTTTATGCCAGCTAAGAAGAAATTCTTACCTTACTTCCTGAAAGCAATAAGCAAAATGAAGTGGATTATGTGGTCTTGAATTTTGTGCATGATGTGTTGTTGGAATAACAATCTATCTTCAGTACTCAGTAGGCATCTTATTGTATTGTTAGTCTTTCTTGACATATACTTGATAGATATATTAGTGTAAAAGTAAATGACCTAAAGTGCAATCTTATCACCTTACTTCTAATCCTCGTTTTCTACCTGTTCATCACAGTACATGTGCAGAAGGCCAACTTGAATGAAACTGGGGTCAAGCATCAGCTATCACCGCACAGTAGAAAACATATCTCGTAGCTCCTGGAATTCTGATGATTCTGAAGCTTGGTTCCATGGACTTGCTGAAGTAAAGGCTAATACAGTTTTGTCGCAAACACTAAAATCTCTCTTTTTATCTGTGGATGAGAACCAAGTTCACGATATTTACTCGGTTTTGGTTACTGATTTGCAATCAGGTTCAATAAGCTCTGGAGCTTAAGTAGGAAGTTTACTTAAAGGTCAAGCTTGACATGTAGGATGCACTAGGCTCATACCTTTTACAGACTTAACCTTCTTTTGGTGGATCATGTAGTTGGTGAAAATGGTCGTTTTACAATGCCTTGATTCATTGTTAGAAAGAAAATGGAAAATTGCTGCACTTACTTTTAGCTTTTTGCCTTTTTGGTGCTCATGTTTCCTGAAGCAGCAAGAAGGCTTTTCAATACTGGAATTACTAATTAAGGCCTCCAGAAGGCTTTCTTTTTTCTTCTGAAACGGTATACATGCTGTTTCCGTTTGAGTTAGCATTATTCACCAACGTACAAATATCATAACCGAAGAATGATGTTACATTTAACAAGTACTATTTTCTAATTGCGACATTCAATTAAGGGAATAACAAGAATAAAACAAATTGCAATCTAGCACAGATGGACATAATTTCATGTGCACATTAATCAGAATATAGGTATGCAATCTCTGCGGACTTGAAGATGTTCAAAGATGAAAATACTTGTGAATTAGTAGTCTCCTCAGCCCATGTGTGAGATTGAAAATACCAGAAGAAAATATTTGTTCGATGTCAATTGAACGCGTTTGATATACATTGATGTAAAAAAAAACTAAACATTTTAAAAGGTAAAATAGCGTTTGATCTCCATTGAACGCGTTATCAAGTGCATTTGATGGCAAACATCTATCCAACATCCATTGTGGCTCAAGTGCTCCATTGTGGCTCAGGTGTTGTTTGATGGCTCCGGATTTACTACAAATAACCCTGTTAATAATATTGTTTGAACCGTAAAAAGTTGGACACGTGAAAATCGCTAATAACCATTACTAGTATTAACTTGGCATGCCAATGATATCGCTTATTTTTACTAATAAATAGAAAGTGCATGACATAATAAATTAATCGAGAAAATAAGATAGTCAAACTTAATTATAAACAACGTCGGTCGTGGTGTCGGTGTGTAGTTCTTCGTCTAATACTATATCATTGAGTCTTTTTTTTTTTTTTTTTTTTTTCTTTTAAATAACGAAAATAAAAATAATTTTAATCGTGAAGCAAATGCTTTTAAAGGAATATTATCCAACCTTAACCCGGTCGGGCCACGACGGGTTGATAATATATATTTTATATCGAAAGTGCTATCGCATTCGAATTGTCACTACAAAATACCTGCTTAGCGACGGATAAATCCGTCGCTAACAAGCAGTTTATCCGTCGCTTCAGCTCGGGCATTTGATAGTAATTCCTGTTCCAATCGGGCCTTTGACGACGGATAGATAATCCGTCGTCCAATTCGCGACGGATTGGACGAAGGATTAAAATATTTGACTTTTTTTTT
Organism: Plantago major; assembly: GCA_026545765.1. NCBI lineage: Eukaryota > Viridiplantae > Streptophyta > Magnoliopsida > Lamiales > Plantaginaceae > Plantago > Plantago major. Next base: position 95,306 of record JAIFAC010000277.1, on the reverse strand, counting down.
TAAAAAAATCGATTATTGGCGACGAATAGAATCTATCCGTCGCCAAATGGGACGACGGATAGATTCTATCCGTCGCTAGATGGGACGACGGATAGAAGCTATCCGTCGCCAAATATATTATTGGAATTAGTGACGGAATCTGGAATTCCGTCACTAATTCCGTCACTATTTATTCCGTCACTGTTAATCCGTCACTGTTAATCCGTCACTGTTAATCCGTCACTATCTACCAGTCACTATTTATTTCATATTAATCCCTGTTTTTCGTAGTTCACCTATTTAATCAATATAATGTTCGATAATAAATCAATAATACGGAAAATATTTCAATAAATGATAAATAATATAAAGTAATATCCGGAAAGGTGAGAAATTATCCAACAAGTGTAAATATAATAAATCCAACATATATACATAACTAGCTACCAGACGGGTGGGGGTCAACGGGACATGAATCGCCCATTCAGAATCAAGGCGCCGTTCTCCTCCCTTCGTTTTCCGTCATGGCGCCCATCTCCCTTTGTTGCTCAATCTTCGAGTTAGCCGAGCAACCTGCTTCGGACTCCGATCGCATCTATTTCCAGACTCGGTCCTGTGTAAACCGGACGCCTAGATCTGGGATGATGATGAGGAGCACCGGACTAGCCAAGCTCAAACCAAGGCTCCCGAGTCCATATATTCATCCTCCGTTGTCCGGCTTGTCGACCTCTAGAAGATGTTGTCAACTTGTTCATTGACAACACATCACCCGCCTCGCCCTCCCCTCGCCACCGAAAGCATCAACCTCACTCAAATCGTAAATAGCAGATATCATGATCGCCATCGTTTTCAAAAATAACTTGTAATAGTGTACGATATGAAATTTAAGCAACATAAACATACCAAGAATATACGAGGCCCTAGAGTCGGTCCATACCCTCTTCCTTGGCCTTCTTCAAGATGTCATACTTGGATGTGACCTCCCCTGCATGATCCGAACAACATATATAGTCAACAATTTATCATCTCACAATTAAGTAATCAGAGACACAATACATACACGTAATGCTAGATTGAAAAAAAACATATATATATATATATATATATATATACACACACACACACACACACACACATACCGATTGGTAATAATCAGTGACAGTAGATCGCCTCCCAAGGTGGTGAACGCCCTCCCGCCAGACGATCGAGACACCTTGCCTGCTTGATGTAGGCAATGTCCTGGACATCAGTTCGGCGCCAGTAGGCATCCCAAATGGCCCACTCCTCTGCATCAACCTGTGGAGGCATTTAGCCACCCCGATCCCGAATGGTCTTCCAAGTACATACCATATCCCTGTACAGTTTCGATCCCACAGTCTCGTAAACACGCCAGATCTGTGGGATCAACCTGCTGGGAATGAAGTACTCCTTCTACATTCCCAATTTCATACAACATCCAAAGTCAATAGATATATAACGTCACCATGTTACATCAATTTAATAAGATACAACAACATCACATATATGGTGACTAACATATCACCCAAACAAAGTGGTTAACATACCACTCACATATAACATACCACTCACATTGTCCTAAATTTTACTAACACAATGGTGACTAACATATCACCCAAACAAAGTGGCTAACATACCACTCACATATAGTGGCTAACATACCACTCACATTGTCCTAAATATTACTAACACAATGGTGACTAACATATCACCCAAACAAAGTGGCTAACATACCACTCACATATAGTGGCTAACATACCATTCACATTGTCCTAAATTTTACTAACAGAATGGTGACTAACATATCACCCAAATAAAGTGGCTAACATACCACTCACATACAGTGGCTAACATACCACTCATATTAAAACGATTATAATTACAAACAAAGGAATGTCATATTTAAACTTACCCTCAGCTCATCGAAGTACTCGGCCCTCATGCGGTCCGAGATGTGAGACCAACACTCACCACCCTGCCCTGGTGGCTCTCCTGCTCCGGAAGATGTCACCTAGTTTGTTGTGGACCTCCCGAGGCCATAAACTGTTGTCAATGTATAAGATACAAGAAACAAATATATATTACTTTAGTACAACAATTTATACTTGTCAACTATCATAAGTTATGTTTTACACATTTAAGAAGAATGTATAATACTTACTTGGCAAGACCAGCAGAAAAAATCACAGGCAAGCCGTTCCACGTGACGTTGGGATGATGTGGATCGAACACGAGGTAGGGACAATCGTCATGGTCGCCTCCCAGATGTATGTGTTGACCGGTAGAGCCTCGATCGCCTCTCATTTGGGGGTGTCAGGAACTGAGACTCACATTAGAGCCCTCCCCCTCGACTCGCCCCCACCCAAGACTATCATGCTATTGGTGGCTGTGGGTGGGGCGATAGCGTGGTCTCTCCGTCATGCATCCGCAAAACATGTAACAAATATAATAAAATGTGTTAGTACGCTTATAATACGTAACAAATTATAATAACACATATAATTACTCAAGCGCTATCAACTACTAACTAGTTATAATACACATAATATACCGCTATCGCCGCCCTCTAAGTCTACATATCGTCCTCTTGCAGATCAAACAACTCATCATCCGCTTCTATGGGATTTTTCGCTTGTTTATCGACATCCTCTTGTTGGTACGAGTTGGTAATCGAGTCGCCTTTCTCAATGTAATCCACTTTCGAGCGAGCACGAATAGGTACCGCAGCCTAACCATTCCACCTTATCGCGCTTCGCTTGGATATTCAAGAAACACCACTTGTCGTGCTTGAGTCGCCGTAATAAATGGTTCATACTTGGTCGGTACTCTTCTTTTCGTTCACATCAACCATTTCATACCGCCGCTCTTCCTCGCACTTCTTGGATTAGGATCATACCACTCAACATCAAACAAGAAGGTTCGCTTCAATGACAAGTTTTAATATTCAATCCTCACTATTCGCTTTAGCTTGTGGAAATCAAACAAAGCAATGCCTCCATAATCTTCGCACCCTTAACACACACCGGAGTTGCTTGTCACCATGGCCGTGTTACATTCAATGTGTGGAACCTAAGGCCATCACTATATAACCGAGAATGTGTAGACCTTTTGAATGGCCTTCATGAGAGCCTTTAAGTATATGCATGTGACGTTGTTAATAGGATTCTGACATACTCGAACTAACTGGAAATTCAGAATTTTTGAGTCAAGTAGTTCCTCTAGTGTATCCTCTGTCATCTGAGGATTTTCTTCCAAACAACGCTTTTTGAAAAAACTACAAACATTGATTCGATGATAAGTCTATAATTGAAGTAGAGACTTACGTAGCTATATTAAAATTTAAAGAAAGTGTTGCTCACCTCGCAAATAGTATCATATACGGGTCAACCTCAGCACAATTCGTGAGGACATAATATCGAGCCGCTTTCAACTCTTTATCCGTAAGATATTCTTTCTTAGTCGCACTAAGAGGTCTCCCCGATACTCAAGACAGATAGGAAAACTCATCATCCGCTTGAACTTCAATGTGTCTGCTTCGAGCCTTGATGTCTTCGTAGGGACGGTTCATCAAAGTAATAAGAGCGTAAGGTTGCGCTTCCTCTCGAATGTAGGTATCGCAATCGAACCTTCAGTTTACCTTTGTTGTCGACATACTTCTTCAATTTCCCTAAGTACCTCTCAATGGATACATCAATCGACATCGAACCGTCCCAAGTCTCGCTTCATGTGGAAGGTGAACTGCAGTGCTCCATAGAATCAAACCAAATGTGGAAAGATACGCCGAGTCAGATAGATTCAATGGTATGTTCCTTTCAAGATTTTCCAACACTTTGTCATGAACCACCCTCGAGCCTAAATTTTGAAAAATAAGCTCAACTCTGATAGCACCATACATGTTTTGTAGCGCCTCAAATGCTACCGGGATAAGCCTCTCCATGAACACATGACAGTCGTGACTCTTCATCCCATAAACCTTTGTCTTCTTCAAATCCACACACTTCTCTAAATTTGAGGCGTAATTATCTGGGGAAACTCAATGCCCTCACCCAATCAAACAAAACAGACCTAGAAGCGTTGTCAATTGTGTAGCACGCTTTCGGCCACTTACCATTCTCATCCTTCTTTGTCAACTCATGCCTTTTACACCACGTAGATAACTCGGCTCTAGACTTCGCATGGACCTTTGTTTTTCCCTCAATGTTGCAAAGTGTATTGAATAAGTTCTCGAACACGTTCTTCTCAATGTGCATGAAATCTAAGTTGTGACGGATAAGAAGACTGCTTCAATAAGGCAAGTCCTAGAAGATGCTTCTCTTCCTCCAACCACATTTTTTACCAATTTTTTCGTTATGCTTCATCCACCCAAGTTCAGTCACCTTCATAAGACCCAACCTATCAATCTCCGCAAGAATTTGTGCACCAGTAAGTCTTGTCAGCTTTTTGTCGACTTTATTTTTCAAGAATTGATTCTTGTTCTTCCCGAACGGATGGTCACTTTCTAGCAACCCACGATGACAATCAAACCAACAAAATTTTCCACTACCCTTCGCCTAAATGCATCAGATCCTCCAAGCAATGTGGATATGCATATTTCCATGGTTTTCCTTCAGATAGCATGGAGTACGCAGAAAGTCACCACGGTCCAAAGAAGAGCCGCTCAAGGTGAAGTTCTTTTGGTCGAGACATCATATGCAGGATACTATCCGGCCACAACTCGATCACCTTGATTAGGGGTTGCAAGAAAACATCCAACGCCACCCAGATCTTTCGCCTGTGCACCAACGCAATAAACATGAATGGCTCCTTCATGCACTCACCGGGGCAGTTGTCAGTGTGAGCATAATCGCCAACAAGAGTATTTTCGCTCACTCCCGAACGGGTTAAAACCATATGTACAAAGTTCCAATCAGACATTTCTAGATTCGCCGCAAACTCGGATATGTCTTGTCAAACGATTTCCATGCGGGTGAGTCTTTGGATGGTCCATTCTACCACCTTTCAGATTATCCGAGATTACTCGCCCTTGTGCCACCACATTTTATCCGGTAAGCACTTGAAGCATACAATCTTTTCAAACGAGGTGCTAGAGGAAGTACCACATTTTCTTTGTGGGAGATTTTTCTTGCCATTTCTTTGCCCTCTCCTTGTAACGCTTACACTGCTCCTTACCACGTAATTTGCATTGTATTAGATCCGCATCCTCCTCCCAATAGATCATGCACATTTTGGACAACAAATATGGTTACCACAGGCAACCCTAAACCCCGCATCTTTTTCTTCGCTTGGTAAAAGTTGGTGGGAACTAGGTTTTCTTCAGGACAAAGGTCCGACATTACGTCAACCCATTCATTGAAGCTCCTTTCAGATTGTTGGCCATTAGCCTTACAACTCATTAGCCGAGACAACAAAGACAACTCAGTGAGCTTACACCCCGGATAAACCGGCTTCCTTGATGATTTAACAAGTCAAAGAACACCTGATCCTCGGGATTCGGTGGTTCCTCCACCTCCACCTCGGTTTCAGTGTTAGTTGTGTCCATGAACTCTGCCCCTGCAACATCATACACCATTTGTTCGACTCGAGCTCGAATAGCATCGCCTTCAGATGTACTTTGTTCCCCGACTTGTTCATTTTTTCTCTTCTTTCCACGCTGTCTGTATTGGTCATATGTATTGGACGGTGCTGCTTCCTCACCATGATGATTCCATACTTGATACGCAGGCAGGAATCCATTTTTCCTCAAGTGCTGGACTACCGCTATAGGAGTCACGTGTTGCTTGTTTCTGCACTGTTTCATTGCACAAGGGCACTTTATCAACCCATCATTTACACAAGTCGGATTTGAGATTGCAAATGCAATGAAACCTTCAACCCCTTTCAGAAAACTCGATTGAACTCTGCCATTTAGAGTACGACAATACATCCATGAACGATCGGTATTCATTGAATAATTAGATAATAACCTGACACATTTGAATTCATTAGATCGAGGTCTATCATTTACAATAAATTAATTTCAATCAATTGCTACGTAATATAAGTTATATTAGCTTCAACATCAATTGTTACGGCATTACATAATATAAGTCACATTAACTTCAATTTTACCATAATGTTTGGTTTCATATATCAACTAATGATTACTAGTTATACAAGCCTAGAGACAAAACGGATTATCAAATGATTCTTTCTCTTGCAGCCCCCTCCTCATCACTTGTGACGCCCGCACTACGTAACTTACCAATGATCTACATCCTCCTCCCAATACACGATGCACATGTTCCGACAACCAAAACGACTCAATAGGCGCCCCAAACCCCGCCTCCATCGAGGTATGCCATGGATTTGCTTCTCACCGTGATGAATCCATACATGATACTCAGCATGAATCCATAACGTCGCAAGTGCTCGAACATCAGAGAGTCATAAATTGCTTGTTTTTGCGGTTTTCAATGTGCAAGGACACTTTATCAACATCCCGCTGTACGTTTGACGTCCATGGCAAACGAGATGAAACCTTTAACCCTTCTACAAAACTCCTACAAACTCATTATTTATCAGCATTTATCGTATATCCATGAACGGTTAAATTATTGTATACTTTTTAACCTGCTCCAATTGATTAGATCAGATTTAATATATTAGATCGATTCCAATTGGATAAGAAGATTGTAGAGATTAATTGTTAATTATTATAATGCCTTATAAATTAATTGTTAACCCGTGGCGATGTCACGGCATAAAATTCTTTAAAAATTAAGCAAATGAAATATCATTCGAAGTATAATTTAATAAATCAAATATATAACTACCCCCAAATATTGTTAAACATCCCCTTAAACACCACAAACACCACATCAGTGTTGGTTTCCAAGTTATACTTATCACAGTCTTAGAGTTGAGTTTATCCTACCAATTTTAGTCAAATTGAAATGATATTATTATAATCGTTGGTTTTCATTTGGATTGAGTCCATCAATTGGAAGTATCCCTGTGTTAAAGTACTTTCTACATATTTTCCAAATATAGTTCCCAATTTATAATTATCACAATCTTAGAGTTTGTTTACCCTTCAAACTTATTTGTCAAATAGAATTATCACATTTTTATAGTATTTCTCCATATAATTTGGTTTACACTTCTAATAGAATTTTCAAGTCTGACTGATCTCATTCATAGTATATGTCCACCGTTCAAATTAAGTTACTAAGTTAAATTATCTCGTTTTTATATTATTTTCTAAATAGCATGGGTTACCATTAGAGTTTCCAAGTTAAAATTTAACATTATTATAGTTGATTTACCATTCAAATTGAGTTTCAAAATTCTAATCTCATTTTTATTTACCTTCTAGTTGAGTTATTAAACTTGACTCATTCATTTATTACAGTTTCTCTCAATGTAGTGCAGTTTATTCCTCGAATTGAGTTCCCGAGTTGTGATTATCTCATTATTAGAGTTGGCTTTACATTCAAATTGATTTTCTGCGGTAGAATCTCCTAAAATTGAGTTCCCAAGTTGTAATTACAGTTGAGTAAAGTTCGCATATGCTTCAAATAAAGTAACTAAATTGAAATTATTCCTATATAGAGTTTTTAACCATATCAACTATTTACAAAACTTGCCATTGTTATATTAGTACCCATAGTTGAACAATAATGATTTCAAATTTCGTACTACATTTTGAAACTAATTACAATCATGAACAATTTTTTTAAAAGATTCTCTAATTTTATAATACTTTTCTTCTGTTTTAATTTTTTAAAAAAATCTTTTCCTATAACTTCTTCTTCCATTTACATTAAAAATCTCACCTTTTCCTTCTTCTACAAAACTCCCCAAAACCAATTATTCAATCTTCCACCACCACCTACTCGGTCACTTCTTCAATTTTCAGCACCAGAGAATAAGAAAAGGTTGAAAAAATAAAATGTTTTCCGAGACTCCGATAATTAGAAAAAATGTGTTTTTTAAATTATTTATTTTGGCATTTTCTTAGAATTCAATATACATCGCATGTTTACATACACTACAAAAAACTGCTGCTTTAACGACGGATAAATCCGTCGTTAGAAACGCCTATCCGTCGTTAAATAATTTTACGACGGATAAAAATCCCGTCCTTAAATTGTTGGTCAGAATTTTCCTAACGACGAATAGATTATCCGTCGCTAAATAACGACGGATTTAGCGACGGATAATCTGTTGACTTTTTCACGAAGGATAATATCCGTCGTTAAAAAGCATTTTTTTTAAAAAATAAAAAAACTACTTTTTTAACGACGGATAAACCATCCGCTAAATTTACTTACATATTTAGCGACGGATGGTTTATCCTGCTAACGACGGATAATTTATCCGTCACTAAATTTCCAGATTTTTAATTTTTTTTAAATTTTGATGCCCTGCTCCACCTGTTTCATTTTGATAAAATATCTGATAGTAAATACAGAATAATTAAATTGTTTTAATTAAACGTAAATCATTCGAGAATACAAATTATTCGTACTGAAATGAAATAATTAAGAAGCTAGTCTGAAAACCATAATCCAAATCTAACTACCGGGTGGGGGTGGCTGGTGATGGAACGATGACATGAATGCCTGCAACTTTTCTTCAACCTGTGCCTGCATTTGTTCCTGAAGACGCTCCATCTGCTGCCGGTGTTCCTCCATATTCTGTTGCCGGTGTTCCTCCTGAACTCTAGCTAGTCGTGCCTCCACCCTTGCATCCACCTGTGACTGCACCATCTCCGAGACCTGTTGTTGTGTGAAAACTTGATCTCTAGATGGATGGGATGCTGAGTATCTAGGAGTAGTCACCACAGGCCCGAAACTCCCCAATCCATACACTCGGCCTTTGTTGTCTATTGTCAGCTCTTCACCCGCATGAAGCTTCTCCAATGAAGCTCAAATCGTAAGTACATATATCATGAGTTACAGTTTTTTCAAAATATCTTGTATTACACAAATATGAACTTTAACAAAAAATAACGTACCACAATAGCCAATTTCTGACTTTATCAATTTATCCGCTGCTCTTCAACTCGCTCTTTTAAAGAGTGCCAGCGCGCTCTTCTCCTCTCCATCCGCCACCTGAAGAACATATCATACATATGCAATCATTTAATTAGCTAGTAATTAAGTGTATATGTTAGGAATATCTGTTTAGATTTTGATCAGCAACCTAATGACTTATCTTAGCTCAGAAAGGTGATTAGTACTCTTAGTTCACTTGAACACTGTGAAAGAGGAAACTCACTAAGTATGATAGTCTAGCAAATCTTGTATAGGATGTTAGGTCTCGAAATGTAATTTTTATTTTCTGAAGAAGACCAAGAAGAAGGCATCCAGCAGGAAAAGTTCAACGAATTTGAAAATTTGAAGACTGCACAAGATTGTTGAAGACAAGGGTTTTTCAGATACCTATGTCCAGATATCTTGAAGAAACAAGTGTTTTGAAACACACGAGTTGCAAAAGATATCTGAGAATAAAAGGTTTCTAAGACGAGGAAAGTGCCCACAGATATCTACACTCAGATACCTTGGACATAAAATATGCTTCTGAAAAAGAAACATATTATAACAAGTTGTTTAAACAAATGGTATCTGCAGCTATGATGATCTCTGGAAAAGAACATGCAAAGTTTCAGAAAACTCTGATTGTATAAAGATCTCTGATACCATGCATAGTTCGTTGGCACTACAGGACAAAATATAGTACAGTGCATTAAATGCGCAGACAGAAATGTCTGAACAAAAATGGTAGCTTCTGAAGAAGAAGACAAACCTGCTACAGTACTATATTCAGATATCAATAGTTTGAATTTGATTTAAGTCTAACGGATACTATTCAAACAACACTCAAATTCATCTATAAATATCAACACTTAGACTGCTTGAGAATATACCTTAGAACACACTAAACTTCAAGAATACTCACACAAGCGCTCTCAAGCAAACTACTTACCTTCAAGCTTTCTGTTGCGCCCAAAGCTCTTGATTCTAAGTAGCACAAAAGTTCTAAGTGTCCTGATCCTTAATGAGCATTGTTATCTGTGAAAGAGTTGAACTAAGATTTCATATCTAAAGTTTCATTCTCTTAAACACTTACCATAGACTTGGGTCAGTAGAGAACAAGATACCATACATTGAAAAGTGTATTAAGTATACTTGATTCACAGAGCTATCTGAATAACTGAACAAGTTATTAAAGAAGCTCACCTGACAAACAAACCTAAAACCAACACCATATACGGCGTGGAGTACAGGAAGTACTTAGTTTGGAAAACTAAGGAATAACTCCAAGGTTGCTGAGCATAGGAAGTACTTAGCTTGGGAAGCTAATGAACATCTCAAAAGGTTTCTGAGTACAGGAAGTACTTGGCTGTGAAAGCCAGGGAATAACTCAGGGGGAACACTTGGTTGGGAACCTGGTGCATTTAGGAATCAAGAAAAGATATCTGTAAGGTTACCTCATTTATCTTAGTGGATTCTAGGTCTGAGAAAGACCGAAGTGGATTAGTTGAAGGTTTACGCCACCTTCAGATACCACTATAAAAAGACTTGTGTTATTTACTTTCTGCAGTTTATTACTTGTTTTACTTATTGCAAAGTACTTACACTTATCTTGCTGAATACGTGCACTTATCTCAGAAGTCTTCCGCTCTCTGAAATTAAGTATCAAATATCTTCACAGATATCTAAGAAACTGTGCTTATCGACAAAAGTTTTAAAAGACTATTCACCCCCCCCCCTCTAGTCTTTTACTTTGCCGTTATCTGGACCAACAAGTGGTATCAGAGTGGGAGGTTCCTAAGTCTTCTGCACTAAACCTAGATCCCAGATAAGTGCCCACTAACCGCCACCTACACTTGATTCGCTTTGTTTAGTGTGTTTGCGCAGGATGTCTTTATGACGCCCAATTCTCAAGCCGTAGAATTATGAGAAATGGAAGAACAACATGATGCTCCACCTAGAAGCCATCAAGGATTTAAATGATCGAAGTAATAAAGAATGGCCCAATAGTCATTCAACAACTCAAGCAAGTTATAGAGGCTTCTAATGGTAGAGACAGAGAACAAAGTGATGGGTCTTCACAGACAGATGCATCAACCAGTGGGAGACCTGCCAGTCAAGTTATTTATGAACCAAAGCCCAGAGAACTCTGGACATCGGAAGATGCCAAGAGAAATAGATTGGATGGACATGCTCGTAATATCATCATACGCTCTACTCCAGAGCACATACATTGTAAATGGGGTAAAACGCTAAAGTGGCTCGGCAACCGATTGAAGAAATCAGGCTAATCGAAAAACAAAGGAAAATAAGTTCAAGTTTTGAAGCAAAATTCCAAAACTTTAAACAAGGTCCCACAGACTCTCAAGAACTAGATTTTGCCATAACACTTATGAGTGACATGGATGCACTTGGTGAAAGTAATTGATATACCCAGTCAGAAAAGATTAAAACAACTGTGAGAAGTCTAAATCATAACTGGGAACACGCAAATTTTTTCTACTTTAACCAAGGAATGCCAAATATCACTCCTGTGGAACTTTTCTCTCACTCACATCGCTGACTATGAGACAACTCAAAGGAACAAACAACCGAGAAGTTGCAGTGTTGCTCTAGTTGCTCAAGGAACTTCAAAAGAAGAAAGGCAAGGATGGATCGAGGATGCTCTTGTCAAAGCAAATGGGAAAATATGTCACGAGAAATCGAGAGAAGAAAACCAAAGAGAAGTCAAAAACATCTAGCTCAAACTATCACCAAGATAAAAATATGCAAAGCTCAATAACAAGACGGCCAGAGCATCAAGTAATCGAGGAAGCGAAATCGAAATGATATCTGCTTCTATTGTCGTAAACCCGTCATTGCAAGAAGGATTGTCCTGCCATCAACAAACTTAAGACAGGTGACAAGAAAGATAGAAGAATCTTCAAAAGAAGTCAAAGAACTATGCTCACTGAAGAAAGGAAAAAGATTCAACTCCAACTGGATGCTCTAGATATTGAGTCCGATTCTGAGGATGAGGATTCAGATGATTCCACACTGCTTCCCGTAAATATGCGGTGTTTCTCATGAAGTAATCGACTTTGGTCAAAAGAAGAAAGAAGTGTGGAATGGTCAAGAAATCTTCCCAGATATCTCCAACATCAACCTCGTTTAACGGTCATGAGGTAACACATACTTCCTGTTATACTTATGAAGGTGATGACGAAGGAATCAAAGAACTGGAAAATCTCAGAAAAGAAATTGATCTTTACAAAAGAGAATTTCTAATGTTCCGAGCTAGAGCCGAAAATTTCGAAGAAGAGAAGAATTCTCTTGCAAAGGAAAATTATAAATTAATCAAGATATCTGAGAAAAAGGATGCTGAAAATGCATTTCTCAAGGCTCAGATATCTGAGACCGAAAAGTCACATAAAGAAGCAATGGCAAATCTTCAAAAGAAATGTGAAGGTCTTCTTTCTGAGAATAAGGAACTCAAAAAGAAAGATCTATCCTTTCAATCTTATGCTAAAGCTAGTGACACTCTTACTGAAGTACAATCTTATTTAAGAGATCCTTCAGAAAAGAGAGGACTCAATGACACACACATACGGCTGCCCACCACTCAATAAGAGTAATGAAGGACTAACATTCGCTGCTTTCAAAGAAGGTGATTCCCAAACAATCTACAAGATTGGCCGAAAGCTAAGATTGTTGACAAAGGAAAGGCAGTTGCGACCAAGCCTTTGTGGGAAAAACAAGTCCAAAAGATAACTGTGGGAAATGTCTCTGAAAAGAAACATAACATTGAGAAGTGCAATCACCCACAGTGCTATGTCTCTCAAAAAGGAAAAATTGCAGGAGCTGGCAAATTTTCTTATGTCACGTTTTCTGGAAAGAAAATTGATCATCCAGAGACTAGCAAAGCTGCTGAGAAGAGATCTCAAACAACATCAGGTGCTCGGAATGGTATTGGCTATAAACCCATTGGGAAACAACTTGGTCGCGAATACAAACAAGAGCAAGAACGATGGTTAAAGGCTAGAATTGCTCACAACAATTATTAGAAGTGGTATATAAATCAAGCCACTGAAAATCTGAATGCCAGGGCTAGAAGAAATCTGGCTAGGAAAGCTAAGTTTGTCAAAAGCGACCAAATCTGACAGGTATCTGAAAGCACCAAATGGAGCACCTAGGAACACACCAAGGAAGAAAATAGTTCTTGACAACAATGATACTAATCATTTAACTAAGATTCCTCCTTATGTTCTTGTTAGACAAAAGAATGTTCCTAGGAAATTCATTCAAAAATGGATTCCTACTGGAAGATTCTTTAATCCAGATGGTTCCATTGTTGGTATGAGAACCTAATCTCCTGTTTCCTGTTTTGTGCAGAACACTCTAAAGACTAACTCAAAATGGCATTTTGATAGTGGATGTGGGAAGCACATGACAGGAGACAAATCAAATCTGATTAACTACAAAAAATGCAATGATGGACCAATTATCGGGTTTGCTGGAGGAGATGAAAATCCAACCATAGGTTTTGGCAATTTGAAGTTCGGCGCCCTCACAATCTCTGAAGTACTTCATGTAAAGGGATTGAAATATAATCTCCTAAGCATGAGTCAACTCGTAGACAAAGGGTACACTGTCAAGATCAAGTCAAAACTATGTAAAGTGATTGACAATGAGTCAAAGCAGACAGTCTTTTCATTAAGAAATCAAGTCGGCTTCTTCGCTAATCCCAACAAGTCAAAGAATGCCTGATCATCGGGATTTGGTGACTCCTCCACATCACCCTCGGTTCCAATGGTACTAGTGTCCATAAACTCTGGATTTACAACATTAAACACCATTTCTTCGACCCGGTCATGCAAAGCATCAGATTTAGATGTGCTTTGACCGCCAAGTTGCTCATTTTTTCTCTTCCTTCCACGCTGCCTAAATTTATTTACTATATGACATGATTGGTGTTGCTTCCTCACCATGATGATTCCATACCTCATACTGAGGCACGAATCCATTACGTTTCAAGTGCTCCAAAGCATCAGAGAGTCAAATATTGCTTGTTTCTGCATTTGTTCAATTTGCAAGGGCACTTTTTCAAACCCCTGCTTACACAAGCCGTTTGTGTTATCGCAAATGCGACGAAAGCTTCACCCCTTCCACAAAACTAGATTGAATATTGCCATTAACAGTACGACAGTACATCCATGAACGATCAGGATTCAATTGGATGATTCACCTGACACGTCCGAATTTATTAGATTTATAACGCAATTTCAATTATTGACTATAATTGCATTGTTAATTATAATACGTTACAAATTTAATGTATTTCATACATTTTACGTTACGTTTAAAGTTTTTTATAAATTTTAAATTTACATTACAATTACGAATTATACATTTAAATAGTAGTAATTCTTTCTAATTAAGTTAATACGAACCAATATACCACAACCACCAAAATCACTAGATGGTCTCCAATGCAAAAACTTAACAAAATCTCACTAATCTAATTGTACTACAAACATCAATTCAATACCATACATACTTACAAACAACATCTAATTTAACGTGACACTAACAAATCAATTTCACAATAAATCAATCAATTGCACCACCTCAAGCTTAACCCACTACTTACTATAAGCTAAACTAGCAAGTAGATGAGTCTAAAAACATACAATTGCTCGAAATTAGCAAAAATCCCAAAGTTAAAAAAGTAAGGGTTTTAGAGTAATACCTTCAATTACGGGAAAAATAGCCGAAGAAAGATCAAATTGAATGGCCACCCGAATCCCTTGTTCCACAAGCTTTGCAAAGAGTCCGAAATTGACCGGAATGGTGGAGTTTTGGTCGGAATTGGAAGGTTAGCGAAAATGGCCGAAACGGAAGAAAAGAGAAGCAGAATCGAAATTGGGGAAGAAGAGGGCTTCTGCTCGTTTTTTATTACATTTAACGACGGATCGCTATCCGTCGTTATCTAACGACGGATGGCCCATCCGTCGTTAGGTTTAATTATTTTTTTAAATTTAATTATATATTTAACGACAGATATACTATCCGTCGTTAAATTAATATTTTTGATTTTTTTAAAAATAAAAAAGTCAACAAAATCAATGACGGATAAATTATCCGTCGTTATGTAAAGACGTAATTGGTTTTCCGTCGTCAAATAACGACGGACACTATCCGTCGTCATGCAACGACGGAAATGACGACGGCTTAGCGACGGATAGGGCGAAACGCTCTATCCGTCGCTGACTTGGACCGATTCGTCACTATATAGCGACGGATAGCGTCCGTCGTCGCATTCCGTCGCTATAAGGCGAAATTCTTGTAGTGATATTTCATTTGGATTACAATCAATAATACATCAACTAACTAATACTCCCTCCATTTCAGAGAAAGTGTTACATTTTGACTTTGACCGGTCAATTGCTTCGTTTGACTACAAATTACTCATAAACGATAATAGTAAATAATTTAATAAAATCATATAATAAAAATTTAATTACTAAATTTTCATTATATAATTTTAATAATTTATTTATTAATATCGTTTGAGAGTAAATTGTGGTCAAACGCGGAGACAGTTGACCGCAAAATAGTAAAATGTAACACTTTTTCTGAAATGGAGGGAGTATAACTTAATTCGGAGAAATTCACGCCACGGGATTCGATCCCATCACCTCATGCTTGTACATCCACCTCCCTCTCGACCACCTTATGACTTCCATTTGTTTTGGCATTTGGTGAATGTCAGGGCGTATATTATGAGATTTTGAGAAGTTTAGAAAATGAGGGGTTACATTGTAATTATTTAATCACTTTTCATTTATTTTATGAAATTACATTCGTCTCCGTAATGTAATCAAATTCTTCATACATTGTCCATTTTATTCAAACACTAAATATGTCTCCTACAAGTGGACTAAATCCTTAATATAACTCTCTCCCTACCACATCAAGCTTCATTGGATGGCAAATTAAAAAAAAAAAGAAAAAGAAATTAAATTAATTTATTCGTTAAATAAAAGGTAAAATAAAAAAATATATAAACTCACAAATCCATCTTCTTCCCTTCTCTTATTTTCTTTTATTCTTCAAACTTTCAAAATACGCCTGATTAGAGTTGTATTTTAAGCTCCAATCTCTAGAAGGACTTATTAAGAAGTTTTATTGATAAGCCTTGTTAAGAATTGTTAGGTTTCGCATCAATTTTGTTGATATCTCATTACTAATTCCGCATCAATTTTTGTTGACTATTAGAAGTAGTTATTAGCTCTATTATCTTCAATCGCAATTTTCCGAATCGAATCGAATGAATGAATCGAATCAAGGAGTTTTACTGAATAACAACAACAACAACAACAACAACAACAACAACAAGAATAATAATAATAATATGAATTTATCGAATCGAATCGAATGTAAACCGAATCAAGCTTTCAAATAAGAGAATCTTGTTTAGTCCCATAATTAGTTTTTCCACCACTTCCTTAATTTTATCCTATATAAATAATGTACAAATATTATTATTCATAGGAATAAATCATATATTCAAACTTTATGATTTCGTTTGTGTTTTTTTAATTTTTTTTTTCCAGATGACTTTATAAATAGTAATGAGAAAATAATATGTTCTAATCAGCTTTTTAAATTCGTAAAAGATATATGTTTAAAATGATGTATTGATCTTTTTCTATTTTTTTATGATATGAATTCAAAATTTAAAATGGTAAGAATGTCACGCACTTACGAGTGACTCATTAAGACCTTTGACACTGGTTTTCTGGATCCAAAATTAAATGAAACCCAACTAGTCAATTCCGAAAAACCTTAGCCCTCAAAACCTAATTCATCGTACCCAATTCACTCCTCTCCTCGCCGTCATTTTATTCACGCTACTCTCTTTCACGCCGCTCTCCTCCGCCCTAATCTCCGCCACTCTCCTCCAGCAAGTAAGCTCCGCCACGTCTCCTCAATAGCCTCAACAAACACTCTGCCTCGATCTGAACAGGTTCGAGTTTTTAGGGTTTTCTAATTCTGATTCTTTGATTGCGAAAAATTGCTTGATCGGCCTCGAAGTCTCTTCTTTCCTGTTTCTTCTTATGTTCTTAGAGAGAGAGATTTATCAAGGTGAATAGGTTAGAGAGCTTGGCAGTGCAATTTTCTACATAAACAGTAACTCAGGAATTTTATGTGAATTATATGTAGTGGGAGAATAAGTTTTGGAAGGTGTGAGGTTATCACTGAAACAAATTAAGATAGAGTTTGGTTTGGGGGTTTAATTAACCAAGATCTGTTAATTTTGGTTTCCTGAAATAGTTCGCTGTTGAAATGTTGAATGTTCTCTTTCACTTTGAATAGATTCCGCTGCTGATTGGATTTTGGTTGAGACCTTGAAGACAGCCCTTACAGAAGTTCCAGGTTTGTATTTAACTTCAACTATTGCGTATCATTTGACTAATTACTGGATTTATGTTGATTAAACTATTGAACTCTTAAAAAAAACTCTTTATATTGTTGGATAATTACCAAGAGCTAACAAGTTAGTCGAGGAAGGTTCCGCCTTTCCTATATTCCTCAAGAGCTTCCCCTTTCTCCCATGATATATTTTCCTCAAGTGTAATTATTGTATCAGTAATAGGTTGTGGTATACACTATTTAGTACTGATCTTCTCCTTCGGCATTTGCTTTCTTCGTTAGTAGGATCTCAAACAAACTTTATCTGCAAAGCGCTCTTATAGATAGAAATCCTTTGTTTATTTTGGTTGCTCTTCCCTTATATGGTCTTTTTGCATGGAAATTTGATTGAGAAGTTATAGAAACGTATATTATGCTCGAGCTTATGGATATGAAATAGACGAAAAAATAGGAAACGGTTCTTATACATGAAGCTCTAGTATTTCTCCTCTTTCTCCTCAACGAGCACCAAAGGATCTATGGAAGGTGGAAAAAGAGTTATTCCTAAGGATCTCCTATCTGTCTCACTAAGCCCACAATAAACATGTACAATGCACGACGGCTAAAATTGACTTTGCTTTCTGTGTATACATACACCAACAACTTGCCGACGGAGATAATTACTTATTTAAAACACCAAATCACTTAAAAGAGTATGAAAATAGTTACTAGAGAGGAATTTGTTATTTCAAATTTTTATTAGGGATAGGGATATATAGATAGAGATTGTGGGTCCTATAAAGGATAGAAAAAGGGGAAGTTGATCTTATTCTTAACGCATGAACTTATACGTGTACAAATACAAAGATAGGGGACGACACGTACCAAAAGAAAAGAAGAATGCAAAACAAGAGAACTTATGTGGATCATTTAACGGAACCTATCCGAGTCTCTTGTGATGTCAAGTTGAGATAATGAGATTTTATGGGAGATGATGTATTTCTTCGGTTTTGTGCTCTATTCATGCCAAAGGTCTTTCCTATTAGGTGAGGTTATATTTACTCTTTTCTTATACACGAATAAAGAGAGTCGATTCATTGCAAATGTATCTTGATTAAGGGCTATAATCGCTGCTAAAAGTTACAATATTGAAATAGCAAGACGCAGAGGGAGTGGAAGTGTCGACATAAGTCAAGAATAGAGCGTGAGCAGATAAATGAGCTCTCTTAGACCCGTATATATCGACGCAGAATCTAAAAAGAACCAAGTTAGAGAAAGTTCGCAAAGCTTTGACGGGATCATATATTCCTTCTTATTTACCATTGATAGTAGTTGAAGGTTCTCGTTGTGTTTTTGTTTTCCACATCGGAAGTCAGATTCCTAGTTTTACTTTCCTTTAATTATTTGTGTTATTTAATCGAACTAGTCCAAGAACATTAGAGATGTTAAAAACAGAGACAAAAGCAAAGTTTCCTTTAGTTAATCCCATAAAGGGCGATGGAAAAAGATGAGAGAAAATGATTCCCAAATTATTTTAATCTCTATTGTGGTTCGCTAACTCGCGATTTATGATAAAAATGTGTTGATATCTTCAATACCTTCTATAGATGGAAAGGAAGATTCACGACGATTTTTCCTTTAGTGAGAAGAACACACCGCATAAGGATCCAATGAATAGAAAGAGGTGCATACGTAAGTAAGGGAAGGGGTTTAACCTAATGGCTAATCGGATCATCGAGCAGAATCATTATCCGGTATAGAAAAAGAAAGTGAAGAAAGAGGCGGTAGATGAACTATGAAAACAGTAAAAGTCTCGTCAAGATGAGAATATAAGTATGTGTTAATGAACGCTTCTTTTAAAATGGTCGTTTTATAAATCTCGCGATACTTGCCTTCTTTTCAAGTAATAAAAAAAGGCTGAAAGTATCCACCCTTAAAGCCTAAGCTTTAATCCCTTTTCGATTGAAGAAACCCGAATACCACGGGTAGCCATAGAATCTAGAAAATAAGGTATCAAGAACTAGCTAAGTAAAGGGATGAACTATGGTATCTAGAGAAAAATCAACGAGGATAGTAAATAGTTGAAATATCTATGCACTTTGATGGAAATCGCTCGTAAATTATAATATAATTAGATCGTGTTGTTTTCTTTTCAATTCATATTTCTTTTCTTTTCAATCCAAAAGGAGTTTAA
Organism: Plantago major; assembly: GCA_026545765.1. Taxonomy (NCBI): domain Eukaryota; kingdom Viridiplantae; phylum Streptophyta; class Magnoliopsida; order Lamiales; family Plantaginaceae; genus Plantago; species Plantago major. Next base: position 75,704 of record JAIFAC010000277.1, on the reverse strand, counting down.
TTTTTCTTGTAGTAATTTCAACCGCAGGCTTTATTTTAAGTATGTTTCAACAAATGCGTAGATCCGAGAATGTATGTATACGTGCAAACTTTTATTTAGTAAGAAGTCTATTCTTTTAGTACTGGGTCCTTTGTAAACTTTTCTTCTATGCTTTGTTATCAAGACACCAATATAAAATTTCCAATTCTTCCGAGTTAGGCATGTATAGGTCATGCTAATGAAAAGGAGTGCTTTTTCTCCGCACTTGTTCATGGATTAAGAGGAAATCTAACTAAATACCTACCGGTCATTTTGTGGAATAAACTCGATATTCTTTTTGCACATGCAGTTCTACAAAACAAAAACAAATGTCATAAGTAAAAATAGATTATTAAAGGGAGGTAGCAAAGGTCCTGTCTCGTGGAGGATTCTATTTCTTATGTAATCAAATTGCACTCTATCGATCCAGTAGAGGATTTTTATTATGCCTTTTTCTTAGTAAGATAGGTTTATTCTTCTTTAAAACAGCCTTTTCTTTTCTTAGGTTAGTATTTTAATATAGTTATGCTTTAGTTTCTTGGTGTTGTACTTTTTCTCCCGGTTTCTTGTCCTACCCGGAATCTTTTACTGAGCTAAAAGTTTGAAGTGCATCTCCTCTTTTATCCTAGTTTTCCTGTCATTGCATACTCTCTTGAAACGCTTAGAAGAAGCCCTTATCAAGATTTAGGAATTAGCTAATTGCTAGTGATCGTGTGGTGGGCTTCGCTTTGATATTTAGAAATTAGCTAATTGCTAGTTTGCTACTGCTTCTATTGCCTAATTAGTATTTACTACCTTGATTGGACTAAGTAGTAAGATGATGCATCTATCTTCTTATTTGATATTTAGTTTGATGTTTTAAAGTTTAGTTTATTTAGTATATACAGTTAGGCCTGTATACGAACCGAACGAGCCGAGCTTTACTCTAAACGAGCCTTGTTCGTGAACATTTCACTTATGTTCATGTTCGTGTTCGAGATCGACGATCGTTTCAAGATCGAGCTCGGCTCGTGTTTGGTCCACTTTTGATTATGATCGCGAACTTTTGTGAACCGTTCGTTCGTTTATGTTCGTTTGTGTTTTGTTCGTTTGCGTTCGACAATTATGATCGTTTATGTTCGTAAAAGCTCATTAATGCTCAAAATTTGCTCGTTTAGCTCGAAAAAGGTCAAATATATATCAATTTTCAAATCTAACATCCACAAGATGCATAAAATACTTCTATTTGTTACATTCGAAACACCAAGTTTCAAATTTCCATTACAAAATATGCTTTCCACAAATTCAAAACCAAAAATGAAGTTTACTACACATACATTTTCGATGAAAATGTCTTCGCTTGCGTCACGGTATCTAGGAGGCAATCTTGCAATTAATATTCATCCATCTAAAGTCATGAAAATATGATGAAATCAGACAACAAACAAGTCAGATAAATAGCATGATTGTGCCAAAATCGATGCAGATTGTCCACAAACACAGAAAAAAGTATTTATAGTCAACAATCTCAAAACAAGCAGAAAAGTTGATGGTGAGCAACAAACTTTAGGTAAACTCTCCTTCACTTCATCAGTTAATTAACCACCTAGAAAATATTTAGATAATGTTTTATCAGTGGTAATTAAACAGCATAAAGCATAACACAGTGCACATAATGCATGATTCACCATTTTAAAAATTTTAAATGGGGCCTAAAGATTTTATCAGCTGTGAAGGTAAGAAACTTAGAAAATAAATGTCCATAAAATTCTTACAGAACCTGTAATCAAAAGAAGGGAAAACCCAATGCAGGGTGTTTACAATTAACTCCACAGTAGCATAATCACCGTCTTCTATGCACATGTGAGTATGCTGAACCTGTTGTGGATAAAATAACAATTACTTAAGTCAATATTTACGTTTCACAGCATTATTCATTAGCAAGAAAGTTGGAAGCTGTACCTTCACAACTACTTTTCATAAAGTCATCTCTTAGCATTTGTATAAAACAAATTTGTGGAAGAAAAACAGATTAACTGTAAACAAACAGGACAAAGAATTCATAATATACACCATAACACTACCAGATCATAAAGTTAAAGCTTGAAATTTCAATGACAAATATCCGAAAAAATGAAAAAGAAAACCACACAAACACATAAAAAGCTTCAAACTTTGAAATCAATAGCAGCTAAACCTTGTCTAATCCCATATAGAAATTACGAAACCAAGTCCAAGAAACAAGAGCAATATCCATAACACATCAATAATGATCAAACAAACACAATGCATAAACTCAAACAACACAATTCTAAGTAATATAGCTTGTTAGATTGGTCGCAATGTACTCACATTTATAACTTGAGTCGGGTAACTTATGGATCAGGTAGTGTAATCACAAATGGATCTTCCATCTTCTGTAAAAGAAAAGGGTAAATATTAGTTTGCGAGTGGTAGTAGCCTAATAGGAAAGAAAAATAATAAAGAATTAGCTAGTAGGAAAGTTAGGAAGCTTTTAATGGAACTAAAATTATAAATTAGATAGTAGGAAAGTATAAATATTGGTTTGCGAGTGGTAGTAGCCTAGTAGTAAAGAAAAATAATAAATAATTAACTAGTAGGAAAGTTAGGAAGCTTTTAATGGAACTAAGAAGACTATAAATTAGATAGTAGAAAAGTATAAATATTAGTTTGCGAGTGGTAGTAGCCTAGTAGGAAATAAAAATAATAAAGAATTAGCTAGTAGGAAAGTTAGGAAGCTTTTAATGGAACTAATAAGACTATAAATTAGATAGTAGGAAAGTATAAATATTAGTTTGCGAGTGGTAGTAGCCTAGTAGGAAAGAAAAATAATAAAGAATTAGCTAGTAGGAAAGTTAGGAAGATTTTAATGGAACTAATAAGACTATAAATTAGATAGTAGGAAAGTATAAATATTAGTTCATGAAGTGGTAGTAGCCTAGTAGGAAAGAAAAATAATAAAGAATTAGCTAGTAGGAAAGTTAGGAAGCTTTTTAATGGAAGTATAATAGAGCAGATAGTACATACATTACATAGAAGAAAATTAATATTTATACGAATCATACCTTATCTTTCTTTTTCACTCCATGAGCTTACGACACCAATCTCCAGTGCACATCAACATTTCTACTGTCTTTGGTGCCAAAGAAGCTCAGTAGGTATCAATCACTCTTATCAAAGACTAAAAGTTGATTCCGAAGCCACAGTACTAATTGGGATAGCTAGAATATCTGCAGCCATTCGAGAAAGAATTTTGTACTTTGTAGCATTTTTCCACCATTTCAAAGCATCCAGGTTCACCAGATCCATGCCAGGTGTGTTTTCTTAAGCGAGTCGACCATCTTCAAAATATGAGTCAAGCTCATTTTTTTGTGGCTGAACACTTTCTACAGAAGATATGTGACTAAGAAATGCACTCATACCCGTAGAGTGGGCTGCCGATGAAATAGATGTATCAAAGCTCAATGATTGAGAATTAGGTGTCGAGGAAGATGATGTAGAAGAACCTGTTAAATTTGAAGAATACATCTTCTCATATTGATCATAGAGAAGATAAAGAGTTGTTCGAACATTCTTTTTATGATCTGCAACGTCACATGCTGGATATATCTTTGGGAAGCAATGATCAATCACCAACATTTTCAACCTGGGATCTAAGATAGCAGCTATTGACATCAACAAGTGACATTCACCCCAATACTTGTCGAATTTCAGCTTCATTTTGCCAACCATGACTCTGATGAAGTCATCTTCATCATTAAGTTTACTATCCAACAACTCCTTAATCGCACAAACTTCTACAAGATACAAATTTGCAGTTGGATACTCGGAACCGGATATCACATGTGTTGCTTTCCAAAATGCTTGTAATACCACACAAACCTTTTCCACATTTACCCAATCATCATCATCTGGACAATAAGCAAAATCCTTATCTCTTAGCTGGTACTTCGGAAAACAATCTTTAAACTTAAGCGCACAAACAAGCATCTCATATGTAGAATTCCACCTAGTTTTGCAATCATAACGCAACATCCAATCATTTAAAGAACATTGCTCGACATCTTTTGCGAATTCTAGGCGTCGTGCATCCGTTTTGTTTATGTAATCCACTGCATCTCTTATTGTGCTAACTACAGTTTTAATCATGCTAAGACCATCCTGTACCAGTAAGTTAAGAATGTGCGCACAACACCTGACATGAAACAATTTCCCATTAAGTAAGGACTTGTTCCTGGAAAAAGCATCCTTCAAATGCTTGATAGCAGTGTCATTATTAGATGCATTGTCAACTGAGACTATATAAACTTTAGACTCCAAACCCCCCTCTCTTAAGCACCTGTACATTCCATTTGCAATGACATGGCCTGGACGAGGAGGTGGAACATGAATAAAATTTAGTACCCTCTTCTGAAGCTTCCCGTTGCTATCAACCCAATGGCCTGTCAATACCATATATTCAATCTTCTGATTCTTCGACTTCCACTAGTCTGTAGTGAGACTGATCCTCTTAACTTTCTTGAACATATTCTTCAGCTTGGTTTTTTCTCTCTCATGCACATAAACACAATCTTTTGTTACAGCAGCCCGACTTATGTTTACCCAACCGGACATCCCTCTTTTCATCATTATATTAAACCCGGCTTCCTCGACAATAGAAAAAGGATGCTCGTGCATAGACACCCACTCGGCTACACTTTCTCTCATGGCTGCCATATCAAATTTTCCGGTGTGAATATAAGAGTGGCCTGGTGTAGCTTCTGAACCCGCTAGAAAGTTAAGCTTTGCTTGTTTCTTCTCATCGGCGGCCAATTTCCTCTTCAATTTTGGGCACATGTGTCTGTTCATATTAGTGGTGCTGCCTGTACCATAATGCTTGATTTTTGAACTACAATGTACACATTGCACATTTGTTGATTTTCCATTGACAAAGTCGACCTCTTTGAAATTATCCCATGCCTTCGATGTCCTTTTTCTTTTCTTTCTATAAGAATCAAGCCCATCACCTAAACCAGCTTCTTCATTCTCCTTATCGCCCGAATCATCATCTTCGGTTCCCTCTTCATCCTCTTCACCACTACTTAACTGTTCATCTCCATCATCGACGGGCTGATTAATTTCAGCATTAGCCAGCTCTTCTCTAGTAATTAGTGACTCGGGATCAAGAATTTCAGGAGATGTAGCCATTTCAAAATCTAAGGAAGTGAAACTGAAAAATGGAGATGAAAAGGCTATCAACACCAAAACTAATCTACATTTCTAATCTTATAACAAATTCCAATGAACAATAATACAATAGAATTGACAACAACCTAAACAGAATTCAATTCAATTCAATTCGACAACAACCTAAACAGAATTCAATTCACAAAATTAAATAGAATTGAGCTAAAATCCTAAATACAATAATACATTACCTGAACTAAGTAGAGTTGAAATCGGATAGCGGAGCAGAGCAGAGGAGCAGCCGCAGAAGTCGAAGAGCTGGTGGAGTGGAGGAGCAGCGGAGAGGCTCTGTTTAGTCGGTGGAGCAACGGTCGAGTGGAGGAGCAGCATAGAGGCTCTGTTCAGTCGGTGGAGTGGAGCAGCGGAGAGGCTTTGTTCAGTCGGTGGAGCGGAGTAGCGGAACAGAGTAGTTCAGAAGAGAGGGAGGCGGGCAGCTGTTCAGTCGGTGAACTGAAGAAGCCGACTTTTGGCAGAGACGAAGAGTGAGGATTGAGGAGTGAAGAAGTGACTTTTGAATAATTGGATCTGGTTAGGGTTTATAATTGTTTTATTTTAAATAAAATATAATTATAAAAATAATAATTAAATATATATTACCTATGTTCGCGAACAGTCGAGCCATAAACAACGAAGCTCGAAACTCGTTAGTTAATTACTCGAATACGTTCGAGTTCGGTCAACTCGATAACGAACCGAACGTTGACCGAGTTTTTTCGCGAACGTTCACGAACGGCTCTGTTCGTTTACACCCCTATATACAGTACTTTATATTAAATATATAAAAAATTAGACGTCCCCTAAAACGTTCATGTATCCTATTTTTTGGATTTTGGCATCTCGACGTATCCGTATCGTATCCGGCCCCGTCCCTGTGCTTCTTGGTGCATAACTTCCCCGGCCATTTTAGGCATGTGTCAAAGAAAAACATCTAATTGGGATAGTTGGTTTCCATCTCTTTTAAAGTAGTTCCCCTAGCTATATAAATTCAAATTACTAAAATAAAATTTTTAGTAATCCTCTTTTCGTTCTATCTAGAACCACCCAAATCCTACCATGAGAAGCAGTTGCATAATTATCTTCGAACTTCCACCGCTGTCCAAAATCAACCCTTATTGTTTTGCCTTTGGTTCCTTAACCCTGGTCTCAAGGAAACCGACTAAAGCAACCTTATTACTATTAAAAAAAAAACTTAACTACTTCGTTGCCGTATAGATTTATTTAAACCGTGAACATTCGAGCTTATAACATTCATGATATCAGTGATGAAGTATAAGTAATATCCTCCTGTCCTGACAAAACGAACAAAAAACAATTTCAGTTTCTAATAATGGAGTCAAACACATCAAATAAGTCTTTTTTATTTTTCGATAAGTATTCTCAGAGACGAATTATATGTAGAGACGAATTTATGTTGTCAGGAAAATCAACGATATTATCAATCAAAATGTATATTTCATTCAACATTGGTGTTTTTTTTTAATTTAAAAAAACTTTTTGATAACAATGTAGACGTTTTGATTAATGATTTTACTGACAACATGTTTTCCTTCATTTAGAGTTGGTCTTTGTGCTTTTCAATTATTTTTATAATTTAATTAAAATATAGTCTAAAACTCTATATACAGTCACAGACAGACAGTGTTCTCCTCGGGTATAAAGCTCTGCATCAGAATTCTCATATCTATAGTCAACAGGTCAAGCTATCTGCTGTCGAATCTCCTCCGGCTCACATTCACCTCCGCCAAAACACCGTAAGATTTTCCGATCCGATTTACTCGATCTAGCATTTGCTTCCTATTTTTCATTTTCTGTGAATACGTTGTCTGATTTGATTTGTCGTATCGATATGTATGTATTGTTTCACCGATTTCGTAATTCCAGTTGTGAATTGTTGTTCGGGAGAGGATGCTCTAGTATGTAAGGGTTTGCTAATATGTCTTGAGTTTTCAGATTCACGAATTGAATTAGGCATAAACAGTATCTGGAATGTATGAAAAATGACAACGAATTTATTGATAGATGGTGCACATTTTTTTCTCTATCAGTAGATCGGACCTATCTTTGCCTATCCAATCAAATTTCCTGTTTCAAGTTACATCTAGGTCTGTTTAGAGGCATAAACTAGTTAATTTTCTATTGTTGCATAATTGATCACGTGTTTCTCGAAGCGTGTACAAAAAAATATAGTGATTAAAGTCATTAAACTATGAGTTCATGCATCTTTGAGATGGCTGTATATCCTGCAACCTCTAGATTTTAACTTGTTACAAGAATTTTATGTATGTATTGCTGAATTTTGTTCATCACACTGCACAGGCTTTTAGAAGCACATTTAGTAAAGACATGACTTCTAGTTATTTACATTATAATGATCCAAGTAAAATCTGAAAGTCATATACAAGCACTACTAAATGACTTAACAGCCATTGAATAGTTGAAAGAGCCTAAGTAAGTCCTTGCAAACAATCCTGAATATATTTGAGCAACTTTTGTAGATTATGGTAGTGGATCCTGATCATGTCCATGTTAGTGAATACAAAGGATATTTATAGAAAATATTGGCTGGCACGAAATTAAGATCGGGGATTGATATGTTGGTCTCTTGAAGTAGTCATTTACTGGAGGATATCATTTTTCCACTTTTTCCTTCCCCGTATGTTAGCAGCAGAATAATTTTCTACAAGCCTATCTTGTAGAGTTTCCAGTGGACAATTTGATCGAGTAGGCTAGGGTAGTGGATAGGCTTAGTTTGTATCTAGAACTCACGTGGACTGAAGTTAATGGTAGATGTCTGAGCCGGCGTGTGTAGAAATTCATAGGTGATCATATCATGGTAGTGGATATAGAGCATTTGCTGTATAACAACGAAGAATACCGTGGACATTATAAATTGGCGTGAAATTTAGGGTTGGGGATTGACGTAGATTTTATGGAGCATAATTCAGTTATACGAGGATGTCTTTGTTTTCTTTCCTTTTCGTATACATGTGTCACGTGCAGCGTCTTTGTCCAAGTTTACTATGCAAGTCTATCTCTTCAATTTCCAGTTGCAATTTTCAAAGATCTCATATAGATTTCTTTTTATATGCATAATAATTTACTGATATCGGATGTTATTTTTTTGTTGAAACAGATGATTGATGATCAGGACTTGGGTTTCTTTGCCAACTTTCTTGGCATCTTTATATTTGTGCTGGTAATCGCCTATCACTATGTGGTGGCAGATGCTAAATATGAGGGCAACTGATGAGCATCTGTTAATCAGCACTAGATGTTCGCTTAGGTTTCTCCTGCGAACTTCAGGAAAGAGGGGATATATTTGATTTGATAGGATCTTGTATCTGACGTTTAAGTTTCTGATGTAATCCAGGAATGCTTCTAAGTAAAACTATTCTGGAAATAAAAAACTTGCCCTCTTTTATACTACTATTTTTCTACTCGTATTGGGTTCAGTTTAATGCTCTGTGCTGTTTATTTTCTACCACCATTTGTTTCTTGCATGAGACCACATATCCATGGTTGCATTGCATACAGTAATAGAAGCTGGCACTGGTTACTGCAGTACTGTTTCTGTGCCATCAGAGAAGAGAAACATGATATGTTGGTAAATCATACTAGATGTATTAATATTCTTATACAAGTGTATCCTATCTATATTACATACTCGCATTACAGATCGTATATGAAGAGAAGTATCTCAGTTTCTTATTACTGAATGATTCACCCACCGAACCCTCTCTCTTATATGTATCTCTGTCTGTTCTGTTTCTTTTCTTAAAGCACTGATGCAAAATCTCAGTGCACCAAGGCATTGAACTGTTCTTTCGGTTAGCTCTTTATTCTCTTGGATTTCCTCCCTGTTATGCACTTCTGCCTCGTCATATCCAGTCACAAACACATTCAGTATCAGTCCTTGTTTATGTTGCTCACCGGACTCAAGGTCCCTTAACCTCTCCGTAGGCTCTTCAGACTCCGATCTTGACTTGATCAAACTTTTCTTCTCTAAATGTTTCAGTGGAGAGCTCAAAGCTTCCGAGATGAGCTGTACTTCTTTATTCATGTGCTCCTGCAACTCATTTATTCTCCGAGTGTCACAGCCGTTTGCTGATTCCTGAAGTTTTTCCATGTTGAAGATGATGAAGTACAACATATCCATCATATTAGACATTGACTCTAACAGCTTTTGGTAACAAGAAGTAGGAAATGGCAAAAACCAAAAGTCAGGTTCCATCTCTGCATCAGCCACAAGCTTCTTAAGGTCGTCCATTTGAGACTTGAGATTTCTTTGCTTATCTTTCATTTCAAGAAAGCTAGGAAGAACATCTTTCTTCTGGCGCAATCCGCGTACTTCTATGCACTCCTGAAGAGCTCTCAGTGTTTGGTACAGCTGATTATCTGCCAGTGTTGCTGCTCGAGTTTGTTGTAGGGAAAGCTCGACCGCAATGAAACAAGACAGACCAATGAAGACCTCTATAAGTCGAGCAATGGCAAATTCATGTGGATCCCCAAAGTTCTTTCTGTCCAGTATCAACAACGCTCCTACATCAGCTGAGAGACCTCCTGTTTGCCCATACATTCGGCTGTGCCTCAGAAAGCAGGTAAAAGTGACCCATGGGAGAAGAGACAAGAGCCATAGTTCTGGATAACGAAAGAGAATTCTACATATTATGCCATATGCTGACCCATTGATGTGACTTGTGTCTAGTGTTGGCTACGACGAAGACTGCCTGTTTGCCATTGACGAAGCTGATAGAGGGGCCTGGCTCTTGCCCCGACGGTCGGGTATAGGTCACGCGCTTCAGCGCCATCCATTTTCGGGGCTAGTTGATTCGGCAGGTGAGTTGTTACACACTCCTTAGCGGATTTCGACTTCCATGATCACCGTCCTGCTATCTTAATCGACCAACACCCTTCGTGGATCTAGGTTAGCGCGTAGTTAGGGACCGTAACTCGGCTTCCGGTTCATCCCGCATCGCCAGTTTTGCTTACCAAAAATGGCCCACTTGGAGCTCTCGATTCCTTGGCGAGGTTCAACAAAGCAACCACGCCGTCCTACCTATTTAAAGTTTGAGAATAGGTCGAGGACGTTGCATCCCCGATGCCTCTAATCATTGGCTTTACCCGATAGAACTTGCACTCGAGCTCCAGCTATCCTGAGGGAAACTTCGGAGGGAACCAACTACTAGATGGTTCGATTAGTCTTTCGCCCCTAGATGTTTGACTAGCAATTAAAATTAAAAAAAAACCAAATTAAAATAGGTGTTTTTAACCAGGATATACTGATTTTAGCTGCTTGCCAAACAAACACTTAGCTCTCTGGAATCGAACCCATGACCGAAGAAGAATTAATGTTTCGCAGCCATTAATTAATAAACAAAATCTAGTTAAAAACACATAAAAATATATTTTTTTAACATGATTTTTTTAATTTTAATCGCTATACAAACAACCCATTGGCCATCTAGAATTGAACCCTTGACCAAACATTATGCAGAGTAGTAGCCAACCAATTAAAGGTTAAGTAATAATTTTTTTTTATGAAACAGATATATTAATATTGATATCTCAAACTAGAGGTATACCATTTTCAAAGTAGAAATGCAAGCCTAACACTTTAAGTGTCATACAACATAGTAGAATAAATATTTATATTTTGTGACAATCAATAAAGAAAGCTAGGAAGTAAATATTGGGATGAATCTGCATTTGAAAGTGTCAAAGCAGAAAAGTTACTATTCACTTTAGTATGTTGTAAAATTTATTAATCATGCCATTTGGATGTGTCATCCACGTTTTGATCAGTCACACTCTCAATTGTTGCCCTTTCAAAATAGCTTGACACACAAAAAAAAAAAAAAAAAAATGCAACATGGCAAACTTTTGATGACATTAAATGAATTAGTAACTCAATTTGAAGTGACACTTGATACTAAATGCCATTGAAGTTGAAGATGCCACTAAATCTGTTAATGTGCAACAATCTCTACTGTCACTAATTCCAATTTTGTTGTAGTAGATAAACAATGCTAATGCCAACATTACTGTTTCCTGTGTAATCTGTTTAGATTATGTCGAGGCAGGACGATGATGCTAAGTATTTGCGTTTAAAATGAACTCTCAATTGTGTGATAAATATCCGGTCCCCGTGCGCTTGGGTTTTTTGAGAAAACATTTATTAAAGGAGTTCCCGGTGAACGTATGGGCAAGGGAAAGATTCATTGATTTAACAACTCATAATGTCCTATGTTTAGACACAAAGGAAAAGTACAATACTATACCATGATTTCTAGTGTACATAGTTGTCTGGCTATACTGGCACTGACCTATGAGTCTTACAAATTCCTAGGCCTATAGAGAAGTCAATTCACACGACACGCAAAAATGCTTGTGAATTGGTGATAATATTTGAATGGAGCAAAATTGTCACATTGTTGAATGTTTAAATAAATTCCTGCAGAAACAAAGAAACCGGGAAATGGTCCATAACACAGTTGCAGGAGAAAGATTTAGAGGACCACGACCCAGGACCTTCAAGATTTCCCCAAACCGACTCACCTTACTTAATGTCGAATGGATAACCCATAATATTGATAGCCAAGGAGAATGTTACAAGTAATAAATCCAGTTTCCGCATAGTCATAACAATGACTCAACGTGCATCCATGCCGTGATCGTAGAATTGATAATTTGTCAAGTGACACTTAGGTGCATCCTCACGAAATAATCACATATTTCTTGTAAATAGTCGAGCAATAATTTGAGGACTTTACTTGGATGACTTTCAAGATAGTGAATCTCAGCTAATGTGTTACTAATCGCGCCGAGTGACATCAGGTCCTTCTCTATGGCTGGTTTTTCCGTGGCCTTTGCTATTTGAACCAATGTATGTTAGTAATGGACATTTAAAAGTTTCAAGCCAAAGGTATGCTTCGTCATTCTAAATTTGCATTTGCATTTGCGTTTCTTCCTTTTCAGGGAAAATATCAACCTGAACTCAAATGACAAATAGAATAGTGAAATTCGGCCCAATTTGTAAGCTATTTCCGTTTGCTTCTCAAATACTTGGGCTTTATTTGAAACGAAGCCCAATAGGCTGAGAAAATAGTCATCCTCGTTTGCCTCTAAATTATTTGGGCTTTTTTAGAACGCTGCCCAATCTAAATCTAACAGGCCCAATAGGTTGTCAATATAGGGGACTTCTAATAAAAATCAATTTTACTCGTGAATCATTAAAAAGAATACTCTAGTTTAACTAAACCTGACAAATAAAAGTCCAATTACAGTGAAGCAATACAACTTAACTATACATATATAATGCGAAGAAATAAAATAAAAACCATGCATAAAAGTGCCAAGTTAGCTACCAATTTACCCTCACGTGAAAAATATATAGCTCCGGCCACACAAGAAAAAGTCCATTCAATGCAATTATAGAGAATCATAAAAGTATGAAATCCATTATCCTTCTGTTTCATTTGTGAAACTCTGCCCTGTTGCACACAGGTCAACTTTGTTTCAACTAATTAAAGAAACATGCCTTCTTCTCTCGGTATCTTTTCTATGGCTTTTACCGTCGGTTCACAAAATAGCACTTTCTACTACACTTTTTATAGTCCAGTTTGAATAGCGATCCCCTATATATCAATATATGAGCTTCCCATCTTACCCAGTTTAACACTGATGGTTAGCTACTAATCAGACTAAAATGTACATATTTATTCTGTTTTTTACGGAGCAGTACAACTTGAGACGCGACTTTACAAGTCCAAGGACGTTATTTTAAATGTTATCAGTTGCTCACCATGCCTTCAATTCAATACATTTTGCAGTGACATGAAAAGTTTATTTCCTAGGTGGCCCACTCCCCTTTTATTCATTTTGAATTCTCCTCACGTGACAGGCTACTAGTACAATTTGAAAGAATTTGAAATGCTAAAATCACTTTACCAAATGGAGACCAAATATTCACCTGGCAAGACTCATGGGCAACATTTTTCCTCCATATGTTAGACACCTAGAAAAAATGGAGCTGGGATTTTACTCAAATTCTACGGCGGCAACATGGCTGGAAGCTGGAACAACAGTCATATTTATGGTCAGTGGTGGCGGGACTAATGTAATTAACAGTTCAATATAAAGATACACCATCGTTATATTTTTTTAAATCGAGCTATTTTATGGTAAAATAAACTTGATACCCATGCCGACCCGAGCGATAAATTCGCATTATGAGTCCGATGTACATACCCTGTATTATATATGTCAGACATTATTTTATGTTCTTGTGTGGTGTCGGGCATTGCCATTGTTTCTATAGAGTCGGGATTATGAGTCGAACATACAATGCCCGACATTGTTTTTTAAGTGTAGGGCATTAAAAGTCCGACATTGTTTTTTTTAAATGTTGGGCACTACATGCCTAATTATTTTTTAAAAAAGTTAGAGTCGGGATTATGAGTCGGGCATACAATGCCCGACATTGTTTTTTTAGGTGATGGGAATTGTATGTCCGACATTGTTTATTTAAAGTCTCGGGCATTACAAGCCCGACATTTTTTTTTAATATTGGACACTACATGCCTAAGACATTTTTTTAAAAAGTTTGAGTCGGGATTATGAGTCGGGCATACAATGCCCGACATTGTTTTTTAAGTGTCGAGAATTGTATGCCCGACATTGTTTATTTAAATCCAGGCATTACAAGTTCGACATTGTTTTTATTTTTTAATGTTGGGCACTACATGCCTAAGACATTTTTTAAAAAAGTTTGAGGTATGCCCGGCATTTTTTTTAAGTGCCGGGAATTGTATACCCGACATTGTTTATCTAAACCTGGGCATTACGAGTCCGACAATTTTTTTTTTTTAATGTTGGGCATTACTTGCCTAAGACATTTAAAAAAAAGTTTGAGTCGGGATTATGAGTCGGGCATACAATGCTCGACATTATTATTTTAAGTGCCGGGAATTATATGCCCGACATTGTTTATTTAAAGTCCCGGGCATTACAAGCTCGATATATATATATATATATATATATATATATATATATATATTTTTAATGTTGGCACTAAATGCCTAAGATATTTTTAAGAAAGTTAGAGTTGGGATTATGAGTCGGACATACAATGCCCGACATTGTTTTTTAAGTGTCGGAAATTGTATGTCCGACATTGTTTATTTACAATTATTATTTAAGATAATTTGTTGTTTAAGTTAATTTTATTGACGATGACAACTTCAAAACTGATGTAGTATGTATGGATTTAATATATGAAACTAGCTAAAATTGTTCCTTGTTTGTATTAATCATCACAATTAGTAGAAGTGAGATTGGAAATTAAGCAAATGCCACCATAAGTAATTTATGCTGCCATGGTTCAACCAGAGAGATAATGGGCAGGTGTAGCCTGGAAAAGGCTATTGATAGATGTCACGTGACTCATAACAACTGGTCATCAGGGACATATAGGTAATTGCACCACAAAAATGCAGTAACATGAAATGTTTTGTTCATGTAGTTGGCTATGTGTTGTCACTTGCTCAAATTTGCACTGGGAGGTAGCGGACTCCATATTTATTTCATCTAACACACCTGAAGGAATTTTTTTCAACCAAGTCTAAATCTGTGGAGGAAAACCTATAGTACCCCTATGTTCTCTTAGTTGACGTGCTTCCATGGAAATAGGGAGTAAATATAGCTTGGTTTATTTCTTGAGACTTAAAGTTTGGGGATGTGGTGTTGTAGTTTGACAATGATCATGAGAGCTAGCACCTGGGATGGCTTGTGCCAGGATTAATTTAATTTTGTCTTCATATTGTTTCTGTATGTTAATATGCTTGTTGTTGACTTGTTGAATTGTCCGGAAAGTGCAAGTGACTATGCCTGGAAAATCTAGACTAATAATTTATGTTGACCCATTAATTTTGAGGACTATATAAGGTCCTTACTTCTTACATAGGTTGTCTTTTTACCTTAGTAATTCGAAATGGAACCCCGCAAATGGACAGGTCATATGATGTTTCAGTAAACATGGGCAATATAATTTCGAATAGTAGCTTTCCAACAAGTCTATACTTCGATATTTTGGAAACCAATTACATGTCTTCGTTATTAGAAGAAAAGGTTGGGTGGGTGTTTTCTTTTGTTCTTTTGGTGCTATTAGACTCTATTAGGGCTTATAAACCAGCATCATTTCCCAAAGGGGTACAGAAATTGGTTGGGTGTTTCCTAACCAATGATTTATAATTGAATGCTAGATGCAACATTCCATCCAGTTCTGTTGTGTTGCGGATGTAATTTTCACTCTCATTCTTGATCTAGAACGGACCGTGTCATTTTAATTCTCTCTTTAATTTTCGTACGTGTCATCTATTATGTTAGAGCTCTCACTCAAGTGTTCATTTTAAACACTGTTGCATACACCTATGGTACTGCAACCTTGAGTTAGGCCTTCAAACATTCAAAAGCAGGTGATGTCATGTGTATGCAGGAAATGAAATCAGGAGAAGAATTGGACAGCCATAGAACAAGATATGGAGAATGGAAAAGAAAAAATATATTATCAAAATGAAAGATGCACAAGATTTTCGAAGGCTGCCCTCATGCTAGATTAGTATGTCTGGAAAGCCTTTGCTAAACTGGGTAAATCGATCAAAGTCCGAATTAAAGTCCTTTATGCAATGTTGTGGAAATGAGTGGTGAATGTGGTGGCATCGAGGCAAAGATTTACTATGCTGACATTGCAAAGGTATATATGGTGATTTTTCATTTCTCATTATTCTATTTTTCTCAGTACATATTGCCTTTAAATTCCTGCAGGAGTATCATTCAACTATCTTATACTTGGATGGCATGCTCAAATAGCTCGACAAAGCATTTTTTATACTCCATAGTCAGTACTCATTATCATGTTAGTACCTCAATGTGTTAGAATTCCATTAACCGATATGTTGTTTAATGATGTATCTGGCTCCTCTCATTCCTCCATCAGTCAAACGGGTTATTCAATCTTCGCTTGGTTTTCTTTCATGTTTCCATTATTTAGGCTTTCTATTGGCATACTCATATCAGTTTGTGTACTCATATCAGTTTGTGTGATTATCTTCAGTTGGATGTGATTCATTATTGATGCGTGTGGAATTTGTTTGGTGATATGAGTGCTTTCTACTGCGAGGTGGCTGATCTTGATGGGAAACCGTTGTTGCTGCTCCCTTTGATGTTTTGATTACCTGAGGTAACTATGATGCCCATTACTCTCCTGTTACTGCCCATTTTGTTGTAACAAAAAGCTGGATGCTGCATTTTCACGTGCTCAAAATAAGCACGGTGGATGTCCTATTTTCATGTTCTTCTTGGTTAACACCAACGGTCAGTTTGTTGGTGTTGCTGAGATGGTCGAACCTGTTGATTTCAAACAAAATGTTGAGTACTGGAAGAAGCGGATTGGATGTTTCCATGTTAAGTGGCATATTGTGAAGGATGTGTTAGAAAAGATAATTTGCAATTATCTCAAATATTCTAGAAACTCCAAGTCGGCCAAATGACTTCATGAATTCCATCAACTGAAGATTCTAGTTTGGCGGTGAGAATAGCTGCATCACTAAGCTAATGGCGGTGCAATGGTAATTAATTACTTCAAGATTAAGTCATGCAAGAGGCGGCAAGATGAAAGGCTATAAATAGGCTAGCATAGTTCATTGTAAAGTTAATTCCGAATATCCGATGTATTAGAGCGCATATAGGACTTCCGGGATAATGCGTAGCCATCATGCTAGCGCTCCCGTACTAGATGATTATATATAACCTCTCCGTATAAAAACACGTATCCTCTTATCACTTCAATATCATCCAATGAAATTAAATATACATCCTTCTGTGCACCCGATAGTATTCATTCATTCTCTTATAAAAAATTTAACATGGTATCAGAGCTAGTTACTGTGCGTTTTGCATGAGGATCACAAGTTGTCAATCGTGAGTTATCATCCCATTTACCCTCATATTCATGCTTAACACTGAATTTCCTGACTTCAAAGCCAACAATTCTTGCAGCGTCAGTCTCCTCGTCCTTGTGATACTTTACAGTAAATGTCAAGTGGTTGTTGATAAAGTACTTCTCCTCCGGTTTTCCAGCATACTGTCTGATATGTACCTTTAAGTCCTACTCCCGAACTAAGAAGACTTAATCATATCGGGACAATGCTATCAAGGTAGTTCGACCTCACCAAAGTTAAAGGTCCTACTACACCAAAATCAAGAGGCCGACCCTCTAATACTTCGACCTTTGGACTACAATCCAAGCCTCATCTACTTAAATGGGCCAAGTCCATTAAGGGCCCATGAGCCCAACTTCTAGCATGGACGAATCCGGACCGTACACTTGGCACTCATCCAAGAGAGGATGATGACAAACATTTGCCTATAAATACAAGGCTTCTACTCCTCATAAACGGTAAGTAACGACTTCCGAAATCTACTAACGAAGTTTTTAAGTCCTAGATTGAAAAGTCGACCGACTTATTAACTAGTTGAATATAAGTACCGGGTTGTCCTAGGCGAACCGGCCCAAAAGGGTCTAACCCCTTATTTTCTTATCACAGATCAACGACGGACACCACCGAGGACCGGCGGGTAGAACGGAGGACCGACGGACTCAACCTCGGACCACAAACGTGTCTAGGTCCACTTTTTCGTCCGCACACTTTCCGACCTTCGCGAAGTCACGAATTTAATCAAAGTAAAGGCGACTTGAACCAATGACTATTCGACTTCCGCTAACTAATATCATCGTTCGAGCAAGAACTACATCCATCTAGGGCGTCAACGAACTAACTAGCGACTTATCCATTTTTACCCCACATCATATTGGCGCCGTCTGTGGGAATCACTTAGTACAAAAAGCCATGGCTCCAGCTAGAAGACGTACTAGAAGGACAACTCCGGAATCCTTAGATCAACAACTTCGATGTTGGGCCCGAAGTCAAGTCATGACACTTACGAGAAGTCAATCCTTTCACAGGAAATCAACGGATCAATGAACATGATGATAGGGATGGCCTCGAAGCTTCTCTTTCTACCACGGAACGAGCGACGGCAAGAACGCCCTCGATCCACCAACTCCGCAGTGACGCAATGACTGTTATACCTCAGGTCACTGCCGACGGTCTACTGGCCGGATACAATGAAGCTCAAATTCAACTTTTGCAAGCCGCCCTGTTACTAAGGACCCAACCTCAATTAGGGCCAGGCGTGAACCTCCCAGACAACTCTAACCACGCACCACGAAGATGCGCTCCCGTATTGCCGATCTAGAATCAACCACAAGTAACAACAGATCATGTGGTGGAATCCAGAGGACCCCCGAACTCTCAAAATACCGATCGGTCCGAAAGTCTCAGAGCCTCAAGTCGTAGAGCCCCGGGAGACTTACGAAACATGCTAAATCACCGGGCTCGGAGTAATTTGCACTTGAGAAACAATCGGAGGACAGGTAGAGAGGTGAACATGGGAGTCGACGAGAGAACACGTCGTGACCCAACTCCTTCTCGAACCATCGCACGAAATCGGCAGCGTCAAGATGACGGGAGAAGGGACCACAGGGAGCAATACGACGAGGAGAACGAAACTCTCAACGGGTACCGGGGCGACACTCCACCCCAAAACCATCCCCGCCATGGACGATTCCGTAATGAAAGAATACGATGCATGACCAGGATGACTAGGAATGATGATTATCGAGACCACAGGAGGGGAAGCCGAGATAGGGGAAGGGAACATCATCGAAACCGAACCAGGTCAAGGTCTGCCAGGACTCATAGGGGGGACAGGCACATGGATGAAACCGAACAAATTAAAGAACAAGTTAGGATCCATGAAGCTGCCCTAGAATTGGAACGATCAAATCTAGAAACACTTACCCATGCAAGAGATATCATGAAATATGGAAGGAGCCTGAATCCTCTTTGCCAAGCTATGAGGGACACTGAACTCCCTCCGGGGAGGAGTGCCCCGAGTTCTAAGGAAACGTATGAGGGAATCACATGCCCAATAGATCACCGAATTCATTTTGAGGCATCCCTGGGAGGCATGGGAGTACATGACAATGTAAAGGCACAGTTATTTCCCAACACCCTCTACGGACCCGCCATGACTTGGTGGAAGCACCTCCGGCCCAACACTATAACATCCTGGGACCAGATGATCGCCAAATTCACTCTGCGATTCGAGAACTTCCTTGAAACAGCTCGTCCGATCCTACAGCAAAAATTGTGCAAAAGGAACATGAAAGCTTGAGATCGTTTGTCAAAGGTTTGAACAAGCGGTTGTCCTCGTTGAGTCACACCCATCAAAGATCGAGTATTCCACATGGTAGAACACCAACAACGCTTCATTCCGCTACGATTGTTGATGCAGAATAACCACCGAACGAGTTGAATGAAGTAATCAAAAATTCTTGAGCACACGAAACCCTCGACAAAATGGTAGTGAGAGCGAGGTCAAGAAGAACCAAACCGATTACAGATAACACAAGGTTGGAAACCAACATTTCGAGCAAAAGCGGAAAGGTGATAGAAGAGGAAGTGTTGAGGAAAGAAGAAGATCTCCCGAAAAGTTTACATAAACTACTGACCTAAAAGCCCCAAGGAACAAATCTTGACCATCATGCAAAGTCAAGGCTTCCCAATCGATGGCCCCCAACCGTGGAAACCAGTTCACCAGAACTTCGAGCAATCTGTCACTTCCACCAACAGACGGGACACTCCACCGGAAAATGCACGCACCTCAGGCAGGAAATCCAGAGGTTGATCGAAATGGGATATTTGCAAGAATACATCATGAGGAAGCCCGAGGGCACCGACCAACGCAAAGCCGGACGAAGGTACCAGTCCAATGAGCCGCGTAGTGCAAGGGACCGGAGAAATGCATCTCCCCGCCGTTTTCCTCCCAGAGGGTCTAGCCCTAGGCATAACAGAGGTGAAAGGCCCGCTCCGATCAAGAGACGCTCGTTTAGCCCAAGAAGACAATCAGTGTTACCCGGACCACCGAGCAGGAGGACGCCGAGAGGCTAGGAGATCCCAAGTCCGGCGAGAAGCGGGAGGGTAGCATCGTGAAACTTCAACGACTTACGTAGATGATAACCCGGTCCGTTTTGGGAGAATACTTAGCATTGCCGGAGGACCTACTGGAGGAGACAGTAGGAATGCTCGAGAAGCCATGGCAAGATCACTAAGAAATTCGGATGAGAAATCCGTCAATATGGTGGCTCCCGGCACCAACGTGATCACCTGCGACGAATCTGAGCACCCCTCCATGCGAGGGAGAAGGATTGGTCCATGACCGGATGTCCCCTTGGTGGAAATGGACATAGCGAGTTATGAGATCACAAAGGTATTAATAGATACGGTGCCTCCTCTAACATCCTCTTCATGAGCCTTTGTCAGAAAAATGGAAATGAGTTTAAGAGGATTATTACGGTGACAACGGACCTCGTTGGCTTTGGAGGAAACCGGATCAGGCCAAGAGGAATCCTGTATCTCTCAGTTTCCATGGGAAAAGCTCCACTCAGGGTTACTCACCAAGTCCCTTTTGTTGTCACCGACACTACAAGAATTCTAACATGCAGACGGAAAGGCGTGGATTTTATCGTCGCCCTGTGACGGATCGCCAAGCAGGCGACGGATAGAATCCGTCGCCCCGTTCTTGACAGATAAACTTATCCGTCGCTCTGGCGACGGATAAGTTTATCCATCGCTCTGAGCGTTGACCAAGATTTTAAAAAAAAAAAAAAATTTTAGCGCGGGTTATTTCTATCCGTCGCTACAGCCTAAAAAAAAAAAAAAAAAAGTTAGCGACGGATAGATCTAGATCTATCCGTCGCTAAACTAAAAAAACCATATATCTCCTCCACCACCTCCTTTCCTCCACCACTTCTCCTCCATTTCTCCTCTCCTCCTCCTCCCACCACCACCTTTCTCCTTCCACCACCTTTCTCCTCCACCACCACCACCTCCACCACCATCCTCCTCCACCACCATCTCCACCACCACCACCACCACCTCTCTCCTCCCACCACCATCTCCTCCACCACCAACACCACCACCTCCTCACTTCTCCCACCACCACCACCACCACCTCTCTCCGCCCACCACCACCATCTCCACCACCACCACCACCACCTCTCTCCTCCCACCACCACCGCACCACCACCACCACCTCTCTCCTCCCACCACCACCATCTCCACCACCACCACCACCACCACCACCACCTCTCTCCTCCCACCACCACCGCACCACCACCATCTCCACCACCACCATCTCCACCACCACCACCACCACCTCTCCCACCACCACCGCACCACCACCACCATCTCCTCCACCACCACCACCACCAACACCACCCCCACCATACACCTCCCACCACCACCCACCACCACCACCACCTTTCTCCTCCCACCACCACCACCTGCATTTGAATACAAATTGGATACGAATATAAAATTGAATACAAATTAATCCGTATCTGAATACAAATCAATATCTCGTATCTGAATACAAATTGAATCTGAATTAATCCGTATCTGAATATAAAAATTGAATCGGATTTTATTTTTAAAAAAAAATAGAAATGGGCGACGGATAGATCTATCCGTCGCCCATTATCAATTAAAAAAAAAAATTGGTCAATCCGTCAAATCCGTCAATTGAATCGACGACGGATTGTTATCCGTCGCTGACTCAGGGCGACGGATTTTCTATCCGTCGCCCGATCCGCCCGGTAGGCTGACGGATAGATAACTTTAGCGACGGATAGATCCGTCGCTTCAGCCGATTTTTGAAGGCGGGTTGCGAATCTGACATAATTATGGGGAGGCTCTAAATTAATTCAAAGTAGTGGTGTCGACCTATGTTTTAAAATTGGTCCGACCGCCGGTCGAACAGTCGGACCGCTAAACCGGTATGGAGCGCCCAAATAGGGCTAAAAACCGGCCTTAAGTCGCCGCCCAAAACCGAATCACGTCGAATTTAGGAATAAAAGTATTAAATAAAAAATATATTTAATTTATATAGTCCAAGAATAAAAAATACAGGCACAAAGAAAAAAAAGTCTAGAACATTTTTTTTTTCCTTCTAGTCGAGTCGTGAGGGCCTGGGGCTTTTTTTTTTAAAAAAAAAACCTTAAAATTCCTTCCATTGAGAGGTACTAGTTAATTGTTATGTATATTTTGAGTTTTCCATTGAGTTTACACTTTATAATGCAAATCAAACATAAAATCTATATTTGTTCTATTTATTAGTTATTCATTTTGTTGATCATTTTATATATATATGTATATATATATATATATATATATATATATATATATATTAAAATGACATCATCTTGGCTCTATCCGGGTGAACGGTCCGACCAGTTGAACCTTTTTGGAGGTGGCGGCTCGACCTCAGGTTAAACTTTTAAAACATAGGTGTCGACCTTCCTAAGAATGAAGTTTCCCACATGAGCATCGGATCCCTTAGTGGAGATCGCAGAAGAGCATGGGAATGCTACACTCTCTCTACTAGAAGGCGTCGCGACCTTTTAGGAGTGAACATGATATAACGAGAGAAGGCGGTGGCGGAGAACAAAGCAGTGCCTCTTTATCCAACAAGAAAGCCAAGGAAGAGGCGAGAAAGACCTCCGGGAAAGGGATTAAGCGGTTGAAAATGGGCGTTGAGAAAAGAAAATGGCATAGCGGCTAAGTGCGAGGATAGAATCGATGAATATCAAGTCATTCCCCTGAACCACTGGTGAAACGCCGACCAAAAGCTTCTTTCATTAGAATCGGATGGCCCCCATGAAGGCGTCTTAGAAGTCCCGATTGAAGAAGGATATCGAAAAGCGGTGAAAATCGGCTCGAAATGGGCCTTGAAACAACCATCAAAATGATTGCCTTCTTAAGAAAGAATGCCGATGTTTTGCACAGGGCCGAAGATCTGGCGGTATAGATCCTCGAGTCATGGTACCACGAACTCCACGTTGATCGAAATGTCCGACCCATTCGACAGAAGAAGAGAGACCATGGTCCCATCCACAACAAGATCATATCAGATGAGGTAGAACGACTACTCAAGGCAGGACACATTGAGGAGGTTCATTACTCTGATTGGATATGCAATGTGGTCCTAGTAGAGAAAAGTCCGGAAAATGGAGGATGTGCAATGACTTCACCGGTCTCAATCGTTTACGCGAAGGATCCCTATCCCTGCGAGAATTGATCAATTGGTAGACTTCATTGGGTGTGCCTTGTTGAGTTTCATGGATCTTTTCAAGGCTTCTATCGGATCAAGATGGCGAGCATGATATCGAAAAGACCGCTTTTATCGCTGCGGGAGTATCTTTGTTTCAAGGTCATGCCATTCGACTACGAAATCTTTGGCGCCACTACCAAAGATTGGTGAACGAATGTTCAAAGAAGAGATTGGCAAATCAATGGAGGTTTATGTAGATGACATGCTAGTAAAAGCAATGAGACATCGATCACATCCCCATCTGGAAAGATGTTTTGCCATAGTAAGAAAATACGGAATGAAACTCAATCGACCCGAATGCACATTTAGAGTGGCGGAGGAAAATTCTTGGGGTACATGGTGACAGAGAGAGGATCGAGGCAAACCGAAAAGATAAAAGCCATATTGGAGCTTCCACATCCGGAGAAACTTCGGGGCGTTCGAGAGACTCATGGGAAGGTTATATCCCTTAGCCGCTTCATTTCGGATCGGTGAAAAGAACCTCCTTTTTCAAAATCCTAAGGAAAAGCGGACAAGTTTGAATGGAACAATGAGTGCAAGGAGGCATTTGAGAACTTGAAGCTCTATTTATCCTCCCGCCTCTACTTTCCAAACCGGAAGAAGGAGAGCCCTTGTACATCTATCTCGCCATCACTCTGAAGTGGTGAGTTCCGTCTGATGCTGTCTGAAGAAGAACGAACACCTTAGGTGTACTACTGAAACAAAATCTTGGGAGCAATGGAGAAAACTACAAGGAAATAGAGAAGTATGCATATTATGCGGTAGAGGCCTCCGGAAGCTCAAGCCGTACTTAGTTCCACAAGATAGTGGTCCTCACGAACCACCATTTGAAACAAGTCTTAGGTGGCCTTGAAGTCGAAAGTTGGCTAAATGGACAATTGAGTTAGGAGATCATACGATCAGTATCAAGCTCCATCTGCCAAAAAGCCCAGTCTGATTTCCTAGCGAATATCCGGGAACATGGAACCTCAAAAGATAAAGATGAGCAAGCCCCGGTGAAGCCGAAAGAAGACATTTCACCAACAAGCGAGTTTGACATTAACAGCGGAAGTGGTGGATTGGATAATCAAAAAAATTAGGACATCGATCCGTGGCGAGAATGGATTATCATTTGAAAAGAAAGTCCTAGCTTACCTCCCCACGGAAGGAGAGCCGCGTGGCCGCCTAAAACATAAACCGACCCTACGGTGGCTTTTATCCCGAAAGAACTCGGTCCGGAAGAAAAGGACATATGGGAACTTTATGTGGGCGGTTCATCGGCCGCTCATGCTGGTGGAGCAGGGTTATCTTGATCAGCCGAAAAGAGCCGGATGGAATATGCTATCTTAACATTTCCGGTAACAAACAATGAAGGTGAGTATGAGGCTACGATGGCGAGGAATGAAGATGGCCAAGTCGGTCATGGCGAAAAACTCAAAGCTTACTCGACTCTCACTAGTCACGAGCGATTTTCGGGAAAATTTAGGATAAAAAGTGCTTCAATGATCAAATATCTAAAGGTAGTTAAAGAGTTAGAAAAGGCGTTCGACATGTTTAGTCGATCAAGATCAACCGAGCAAAAACACCATTCTTGACGGATTATCAAAATGGGCTCTGACCTCGGGCTGATTGACACCGTCGGTGGTCCTTATGATTGATGAATCGACCCTCACCGACGAGGTCATAATGAACATGGGCGTCGTGTCGTGACACACTTGGATGGCGATATCGTGAACTATCTACGAGCGATTCTACCCGTGATTCATTTGAATCTAGAAGAGTCCAGCGAAGATCAGCGCTACTTCCTCTACAGTGCAGACCTATATAGAAAGTCCTATGATGGAACTCACCTCCGTTGCACAGGTCAAAATGCGAGGCGATCTGATGTTGAAGGAGATCCATTTAGGAAGTTGCGAAACCATTCGGAGGAAGAGCCTTGCCCAATTCGGAGAAATGGCTATTATTGGTGATGCAAAGGAAGGCGGAATATTCTCACGATCATGTTGAATGTCAAAGGTTATAAGGATCCCCATCGACTACCATACCAATGATACCATCAACTATCCCATGTCCATTCGATCGTGGGGCATGGACATCGTAGACCTTTCCTGTGGGACCCGAGGAAAAATTTCTCATTGTGGCCGTAGAATACTTCTCGAAATGGGTAGAAGCCGAGGCAACGACCTCCATTTCAGAGAATAAGGTCATGGACTTCCTTTGGAAATTATCGTGTCGATTTGGCCTACCACGAATACTAGTTGCGGACAATGGTCGACAGTTCTCCGGGTACAAGCTCAAAGATTGGTGCGAAGAAATGGGGATCGAACAGCGTTTCACTTCCGTTGGGTATCCTCAAGCCAACGGACAAACTGAGGTAACCAATCGTACCATCGTCGACAATCTTCAGAAGAGACTGGGAGATGCAAAGAAAGATTGGGTCGATGAATTGGAAGGAGTACTATGGGCTTATCGTACCACGACAAGAACGGCCACACAGGAAACTCCATTCAGTTTGGTGTATGGATCCGAAGCTGTAATCCCGTCCGAAATCTCAATCAACACCTTAGGATCCAAGTGCGTTCCTCGGACAACCACGACAAAGAGTGTACGACCACAACATGCTCGAGACCAAAAGAAGTACGGCTCGAACCTTAGGATACCAAGCTATCATGGCAGGGCCTATAACAAACATGTGAAAAGTAGGATCTCCAGTTGGAGACTTGGTGCTCTGAAGGCGATATACTAAAACCAACCGGAAAACTCGAACCCAATGGGAAGGTTCCTGAGTCACAAGGGCAAGTATCGATAGAGCTACGCTTTGGAAAGCATGGATGACAAACCGCTCAGCGTGCTTGGAGCAAGAATATGCGAAGTACTACGCCTAGATCAATTGTAATAGGATCTTTTGAAATATATCATCTTTTGGCTACCATGTAATCCTACATTCGATTATAATGAAGCATTTATTTTACACAACTATTTGCAAGAAGAACCGTGCGCCACTAAGCGGACATTATCTTAAAGTTCCTCGGGCCCAAAGTGTGGAGAGAAACTCCTAGAAACAAAGATTGAGGTGCGGATTGTCTCGGACCCAAAGTGTCCGAGGTATACTGACGCCGACTAAAAAATTATCTTAAAGTTCCTCGGACCCAAAGTGTGGAGAGAAACTCCTAAGTAAAAAGATTGAGGTGCGGATTGTCTCGGACCCAAAGTGTCAAAGTATACCGGGCCTTTCGACTAAAAATTATCTTAAAGTTCCTCGGACCCAAAGTGTGGAGAGAAACTCCCTAAGTAAAAAAGATTGAGGTGCGGATTGTCTCGGACCCAAAGTGTCCGAAGTATACCGACGCTCGACTCAAAAATTATCTTAAAGTTTCTCGGACCCAAAGTGTCAGAAAGAAACTCCCTAAGAAATAAAGATTGAGGTGCGGATTGTCTTGGACCCAAAGTGTCCAAGGTATACCGACGCTCAACTCAAAAATTATCTTAAAAATCCTCGAACCAAAAGCATCCAAGACCAAGCATTGGAAGAACCCAACATTGACGAATTTTGCACGAAAAATGCAACTCCCGGAGTCTAGGACCCAAAGAGTCTTAGAACAATCAAGGACCAACACCACGAGACTGAATCTCGACCCAATCTAAGCCTCGGACCAATATTCAATTTGTTTGATTTTCGGGCCATTAATTCAACGTTTGAATAGAAGCTATAAAACCATGAAGTTTGAATATCACGATAACGCAAGGTATGGATCCGAAGATCAACAAGATAACAAGAATAAAGACATGCGTACAAACATTCAAGATGGACGAAAATAAAACCCAAGTCTATTGCATTAAAATCGGTCACTCCTGGATCAACAAAAGTTACAGTTAAAACCCAAAAGTACGAGGATGATCCGGGCATGGCCGATGAGAGGTCGAATGTTGGTACGAGTTTAACCTCACAAGCGAAGGGATAGCTAGTGAAAATATCACCAAAGTCATAATAAGTGTTCAAATAAGTCGCACTCTACAAAAATACGCAAGGCATACCCTTGGATCGAATCAATCAGGCCTCGGACCTCTTCCGAGCGGCGAGTAACTTTCGCCTTGACCTCCTCCAAAGCGTAGCGGCTCATGATCAAGAATGGGACCGGAGATCCATCCACTTAGCATTGCGGTTGGAGGATTGCGCCACCAATCTTAGGCGTAAAGACATCGGGTAACCAAGAGGGTAGACCGGAGATTCACCTACGGTAAAATCCGCCAAAGGAGCAACCACGGACCAAAACTCATCCGAAGCAAGAGCGTCGGGGGACTTCAATTTGGGATCAAAGACTGCCTCCCCATCACAATTCCCCATTATCTTGAGGTTCGCGTCTTGGCTCATAATGGAGTCATTCAAAAATCCGGCGTCCTTCAACTGGCTCACACAATCAAAGAAGGCATCCCGCCTAACGTCGCCCTCTCGCATCTTACTAAGGAAATAGTAGGAGTCAGACTTAAGGAAATCTTTCACGTCATCAGTACGAGTGGTCTTTGCTTTGGAGAGAAGTGCCTCAGCCATCTTAGCCCAAGCGGACGTGATCAGGGACCATGCTTTCTCGGTCTTGCCATGAGCAATCTTCTCCTTTTCGAGCTTTTGTCGGCAAAACTCTCTCGGACTTGAGTTTGGCAGCCTCGGCCTCACGAGCAACCAACTTCGCATTTGAAGCCTCAATCTCCTCCTTCAGTTGGGTAGTATCGGACTTTTCTAAGTCCAAAAAGGCTGCGACATGACCGGTGACCTAAGAAAGGAAGTAAGAAGTTACTTACAAATCAAGGATGGTCATTAAGATAGAAAAATTAGAAATGAAGCGCGACAAGTGAGAAAAATGCAATATATACAAAAAGTTACTTACATTATCGGCATGATTCTTGATAAGTCCCGACAAAGACTTGAGGCTCCCCACAAGGTCGACCCTAGACATACCACGAAGCGCGGAGGTATCATTCACATTGGCACCATTGGATCCCGTCACTACTCGGATCCTCTTAGAAGGAGCCCTGTCCTTATCCGCCGGTGCATTCCCTTTTCTCTTGGCCGCATCAGCTTCACTTCGAGCCACAATGCTCACTTGCTCCTGAAAAACGAACTTTCGTTAGGTAAAACAAATTAAGAAAAAGAAGGCACAAAAAGCAAGAATTTAGACCGAGGTACCTGCGGATTAGGGATCGATGAACCACACAGGCCGAGGAACCACAGGACCGAGGAACCACCGAGCGGTTGGAGCGAAGCATGATTAAATCGGCTCGGTCGTAGGGATCTTTTGCGGACCCGGAGAGTACTTCTTCTTCTTGCCGGCCCTCAGCTTCTCTCGGGCCTTCAACTTCTCGGCATTACGTTTCTCAAACAATTTGGTGGCGGACTCCATGATCCAGTAACGTGCGAGGAAATAATATCAGAACAAAAGCTGAGAATAAAAAATATATTCTACCAAGTATATGATCTACTCGCAACCGGGCTGTCGTTACAATGAACCAAGCACACTAGTCAATCCGGCCAACCACAAGTGAGGTTGCACAACCAAACCGTACGGATAATAAAGTGTCGGATCTTTCCCAACAACCCCAAAAACGGCCGCCTTCTCTAAAAGAAGTCCGGGATCGGTATCATGATATAAATTGATGCACCCCCTCGTCCCTATGAGTGGAACGTAGGTCTTCCCCTCCTCGGACTCCGCAACAATCGGCCTAAGTGATTCTAACCAAACAGGCACTCTCCTAAGTTTGGTGGTCGGAAACTTCTTTCTAAGGAAGTAGCTAGGTAATTTCCAATCACCAGAAGGATGTTTGACATAAAAATACTTCGGCCACCACTTGGAAGAATGGGATGACTCATACCCATCTAGGAATTTATAACCTCGTCGAGCCGTGAAGTAAAAGAATGCCGTCCCGGGACTAAGGGCTATGTTGAAAGCCGCTAGAAACTTTTTATACGAGAAAGCCTCCCCCTTCAAAGCCAAGATCACTCCAAAACACATAATGGTGCCTAAAGCATTAGGAAAAATCTGTGTAGGACATAAACCCGTCTCTCTAAACAACTCCTCTATCTCGGGTATCATCGGGAGCCTCCACCCACACTTGAAAGCTCGAACGTGAAATGCCATATAACCCGCGGGTGGGTTGTACATAGTCTGAGTCGACGAAGGGATCATAATCTCATAATCATCCGGGATCTCAAAACGGCGACAAAGTCTAGAGATGATCGACGCAGAAAGAGTCGTCGAACAAGTTGGAATGATTTGATCCTCATTGGCCTCGGCATCAGCCCTCAAATCGCCAATGGTATCAACACGGGTCGTCTTATACTCAATTGCCGTCTTAATGGGCTTCCTTTTATTCCTACGACCTTTGGACCTCGAAGCATCAAGAGCAACAACAATGGTGCGCTCAGAATTCTCGAACACCGGAACCTCACTCCCTCGTTCTAAATCCTCACCCTCGGAACCCGTGATGTTAACATCCTCCTCCGACTCACCTCTGTCACCACCACTCGCCCCCTCTCTCGAACCCGCCCCATCATTCGGAGCACTCCCATCCTCACCAAAATCTCCCTCAGACGAACTTTCATCACTATCACTATCTCCGGACGAAGAAGACGAAGAGCCAGAACTAGAAGGATCACTCACCGCAACGTCCTCGGGCTCGGGGGATGATAAAACCGTCTGAGTTCCATAAATCAAGCTCGGATTCCTAGGGGGTGGATTGGAGTCAAAAGACAAAGGAGACTCGGGCTCTCCTATCGGGACGGCCTCAACATGATCATCTATCTCTAGGACTCGATTACAAGGAAGAGTCCCGAAAGACCCGACAACCTCGGGTTCCGCCATTGGAAAGGATGATAAAGGCATCGGCTCAAAAACAGGAACCCTATAACCATAACCTAAAGATGCAGCATACATAGGCGGAAGTTCCACCTGACGAGGAGGCAAGACCTCGGACCTAACAACACGGGAATGAGATAGACGGACCAAATGCCTAGTACCCACTTGACGAGGAGACCTACGGGTTACCAACTGTACTTCGGACTCATCCATATCAGACGATTGGTCAGAATCCGTCAGAACTACCATATTGTCACAAGGCGGCCGAACCTCTTCCCTGTCACCCAAGTAAACCTCACCAAGATCGTTACTCACCCCAGACATGTTTTTCTTTTAATTTTTGGATCCGAGCCGGGAAATCTACATACATCAAAGACAAAGGAATTCACCCAAGTTAAAAAAGTTTTTACCTCTGACTCGGATACCAATTAAAGTAGAAAAAGTGGAGAACATTTTTTCGGCCAAGCAAATTCCAAGAAATGCAAAGTTCGGAACGAGGCAAAATAGACCGATCAACCAAGCATGTTCGAGATAGATAAAAATATCAACGATAGACCGATCAACCAAACATGTTCGAGATAGATAAAAATATCAACGATAGACCGATCAACCAAGCATGTTCGAGATAGATAAAAATATCAACGATAGACCGATCCACCAAACAAGTTCAAGATAGATAAAATCATCAGCAAAAGACCGATCCACCAAGCAAGTTCGGGATAGATAAATATCAACAAAAGACCGATCAACCACAAAGACCGAGCAACCATGAAGCATGCCGATGGAATAAATGAAAAGGCAGAACAAGAAGCTTACTTCCCCAATCTGCCTTCCTTCTTGAATCTCGAAAACGATCGAAATCACGAGACCTCGGCCTCCAATTTGGGTCTCTCTCAAACCTCGGTCTCTCCCAATATCGGTCCCGTCCCGGAATCACCCAACGACGACCGCCTTCAAAACTCGGTCTACCTCGAATCTCGGAACGGATCAACTCTCGGTTTTCTCCTCCTATCCTCCTCGAATTCGCAATGGTGGCAGCCTTGAATCTCGGAAGTCTAAAGTCGAACAACTGCCTCCAATAATCAAACCTTGGTCCAAATCCGGCTAAAACCTGAAAGTGAATCGGTATGCGTAAGAATGGCAAGGTAAAGATAACAATATTTTGCTATTGGAGCAGAAAGATCGTTTCATCTTATTGAGGCATTGCGTATGAAGGTGCCGAGCCAGTGCCCATTTATTATTCGCAGTAGAACCACTTATAATGATCTGGTGGGCAAATTGTATACCATCACAGGTTTCAATCAACTACTACGAATAGCATCAAGATTATATTTTTCAATTTAACAAAGCGGCCAGATATTAGTGCGCGTTAGAATTTTACTCGGAAGAAATTCCAATTAAAAATTAATGAGCAGTCGGATGTGGAAGGATATACCTAGGTAAATGAGGAATTTGTGGAAGGAGTGTGATTATTAGTAGTTCTCAGTTGGCAGAAGAAAAGATGGTTCAAAAGAAAGACGATGATAATACAAGATGGAGCATACAGAGATGCGTCTAGTGTAAAAAAAAAAAAATTAATTAGTTCTCAGTTGCCGGAAGAAAATA
This sequence comes from Plantago major, assembly GCA_026545765.1. Lineage (NCBI taxonomy): Eukaryota > Viridiplantae > Streptophyta > Magnoliopsida > Lamiales > Plantaginaceae > Plantago > Plantago major. The sequence continues at coordinate 43,737 of JAIFAC010000277.1, read as the reverse complement.
TGGTTCATGAGAAATGCGATGATAATACAAAGTCGGGTTTAAAGAGCAAGATGGAGCATAGATGGAACATACATGGAGCATACATTGTAAAAAAAAAAAAAAAAAAAAAGATGAACAGTAAAATCGGAATAGTACCAATCAGAAGCTTCTCTCGGTCCAAATTGGTATCGCTTCTTCCGCCGGTCTACCTGCTTCTTCTCGGTCCAGCTTTCTTCCGTCTACAGTTTGCTTCTTCTCTTCCCGCTATGCTTCTTCTCAATATGTTGGCCTCCAATGTCGTCCGCCCTCTTTTCTTCATGCGGTCTGCTCTCTTTTTCTTCCGCCGGTCTGCACTCTCTTCAATGGCGGTCTGCTTCTTCTCAATTTAGCTTCTTCAATGGCGGTCTGCTTCTTCTCAATTTAGCTTCTTCAATGTCGGTATCAAAGTTTCTGCTTCCTCCAAATCAAAGTTTGTCGGCCTGCTTCTCTACTCTCTCTTCTTCTCCGTCGGTCTCTTCTTCTCCGTCTGCTTCTTCTCGCTATGCCGGTCTATTTCTTCTCCATATGTCGGTCTGCTCTCTTTTCTTTCTCGGTCTGTCTGCATATGACTTCTTCTCGGTCTCTTCTTTCAATCTCGGTCCTTGTTCTTTTCTACTTTTCAATGGCTGGGTGAAAAAATTATGAGGTAAATGGAGGGTAAAAACCCATTTATATAGAAGTAAAATGGGCCGGTCCAACCGGGCCCATGGGCCGAAAGATCTAGCCCATACATCAAGACTTGAGCGACCGGTATAAATGACGAATCGAGAATATGGTTCAATCGCAAAATTTCACAATTATCTTTTTACTAAGATATTTGGAAACTCGGGGGACGAGGAAGACGGATGAATAAACGAGAGCGTCGAAATTATTTTATGTCGGTACAAGACAAAGAAGATGGATGATATAAAGTCGGTTTTAAAGATGAATAAACGAGAACGTCGAAATTATTTTGTGTCGGTACAAGACAAAGAAGATGGATGATATAAAGTCGGTTTTAAAGATGAATAAACGAGAACGTCGAAATTATTTTGTGTCGGTACAAAAGTTTGACACAAAATCGGATCGACAAAGTTTGACACAAATAAATTATCTCGAACCTCACTTTGCCGAGACGAGAGCGTCGAATTTATTTTGTGTCGGTACAGACGAGGAAGACGGATGAATAAACGAGAGCATCGAAATTATTTTATGTCGGTACAGACGAGGAAAACAAGAGTAAAACGAGAGCGTCAAAATTATTCTGTGTCGGTACAAGATGTTTGATACAAAAATCGAATCGAAAAAGTTTGACACAAATAAATTATCTCGAACCTCACTTTGCCGAGTCTCGGTCTCGTCTAAGGCGTGCCCATATCTCCGACGGAACCAAGAAACAAAGAAATAAGAGAACTAAGAGACGAAGAAGATGTACGTATGTATAGTCCACAAGAACCAATCAGATGGCGCCACGTAAGCGGAGCGACAAAACCCATTTATGGGCTTGGGCTCGGGCCTGAGAACAAAAATGGGGGACATGAAATAGGCCGAGAACAAGAAGCCCATTTTGACAAGATCATGACCACCGGAATTGAGATATGTTGGACTTCAACTCGAAAAATTTCACAACTATCTTTTTACTAAGATACCTGGAAACTGGGGAGGACTTATGATATGTACCTTTAAGTCCTACTCCCGAACTAAGAAGACTTAATCATATCGGGACAATGCTATCAAGGTAGTTCGACCTCACCAAAGTTAAAGGTCCGACTACACCAAAATCAAGAGGCCGACCCTCTAATACTTCGACCTTTGGACTACAATCCAAGCCTCATCTACTTAAATGGGCCAAGTCCATTCACTACAAAAATACGGGTACATGGCGACGGATAGATCCGTCGCTCTGATCTATCCGCCCACTCTGGCGACGGATCGGGCGACGGATAAAAATCGTCGCCCCACAGCTATGCGACGGATAAAAATCCGTCGTCCAATTCGCGACAGTTGACGACGATTGACCTTTTTAAAAAAAAAAATGATTATGGGCGACGGATAGATCTATCCGTCGCCCCATTTTTTTTAAAAATAAAATCCGATATCTTATTTTATATTATCGGATTAATTCCGGCAGTGGTGGTGCGGTGGTGGCAGTGGTGGTGCAGGTGGTGGTGGGAGGTGGTGGTGGTGGAAGGGTGGTGGTGGTGGAGGAGATGGTGGTGGTGGCAGGGTGGTGGTGGTGGAGGAGATGGTGGTGGTGGCAGGGTGGTGGTGGGAGTAGAGAGGTGGTGGTGGTGGAGGAGGATGGTGGAGGAAAGGAGGTGGTGGAGGAGATGGTGGTGGTGGAGGATGGTGGTGGTGGCAGGGTGGTGGTGGTGGTGGTGGTGGTGGTGAGATGATGGTGGAGGAAAGGAGGTGGTGGAGGAGATGGTGGTGGTGGAGGATGGTGGTGGTGGGAGGAGAAAGGTGGTGGTGGTGGGAGGAGTATGGTGGTGGAGGAGATGGTGGTGGTGGAGGATGGTGGTGGTGGGAGGAGATGGTGGTGGTGGAGGATGGTGGTGGTGGGAGGAGAAAGGTGGTGGTGGGAGGAGGAGGAGAGGAGAAGTAGTGGAGAAAAGGAGGTGGTGGAGGAGATATATTATATTTTTTTTAGGTTTTTAGCGACGGATAGATCTAGATCTATCCGTCGCTAATTTTTCCGGCCTTGTAGCGACGGATAAATCTATCCGTCGCTAAATTTTTTTTTTTTTTAATGTTGGTCAGCGCTGTATGGCGACGGATAATTTTATCCGTCGCTACGAGCGACAGATAACTGTCAGATGCTAAAGCAGGCGACGGATTCTATCCGTCGCCCCAAGTAGCGATCCGTCGCTACAGGGGCGACGGATAAAATCCGTCGCCCCTTTCCGTCCCGTTACGGATGGATTCTTGTAGTGATTAAGGGCCCATGGCCCAACTTCTAGCATGGACGAATCCGGACCGTACACTTGGCACTCATCCAAGAGAGGATGATGACAAACATTTGCCTATAAATACAAGGCCTCTACTCCTCATAAACGGTAAGTAACGACTTCCGAAAATCTACTAACGAAGTTTTTAAGTCCTAGATTGAAAAGTCAACCGACTTATTAACTAGTTGAATCTAAGTACCGGGTTGTCCTAGGCAAACCGGCCCAAAAGGGTCTAACCCCTTATTTTCTTATCACAGATCAACGACGGACACCACCGAGGACCGAGAGACGCAACGGAGGACCGACAGACGCAACGGAGGACCGACGAACTCAACCTCAGACCACAAACGTGTCTAGGTCCACTTTTTCGTCCGCACACTTTCCAACCTTCGCGAAGTCACGAATTTAATCAAAGTAAAGGCGACTTGAACCAAGGACTATTCGACTTCCGCTAACTAATATCATCGTTCGAGCAAGAACTACATCCATCTAGGGCGTCGACGAACTAACTAGCGACTTATCCATTTTTACCCCACATCACTGTCCTTTCAGACCAACACTGTAACCATGCTGATAAAAGAAGGAATCCATATCAGGTCTTTTATAGGGCATGACGAGAGGAAGATTATCCAAAATCATGTTGACTCGATAATCATCGGCAATCTTTTCCTTGAATTCCTTGGCATCCTTGGCAGTAAGTGTATTACGGCAAAAAATATTGCACATCATCGGAATTCCGAATATCCGATTTATTAGAGCGTATATAGGAATTCCGGGATATTGTAATACGGCAAACAATATTGCACATCCTTGGCATCTTTTCCTTGAATTCCTTAGCATGATGGCTACGCATTATCCCGGAATTCCGAATATCCGATGTATTAGAGCGCATATAGGAATTCCGGGATAATGCGTAGCCATCATGCTAATGCTACCTCTCCGTACAAAAACACGTATCCTCTTATCACTTCAATATCATCCAATGAAATTAAATATACATCCTTCCGTGCACCCGATAGTATTCATTCATTCTCTTATAAAAAATTTAACAGGATGTGCCGAACAATATATTGAAGCTTATCATCATGGGAAATAATGAGAACAAATCTTTTACCAACAGCAGGGACATCTATGAGGTAAATTAGTTCCATTTCATGAGGTGCTCAAGGTTATTCAAGATTATGTTAGCAAACAATGCATTCTGGATGATTTTGATTTTCTATGGGGATGGCCAGAAAAGAATTGAGGAGAAGAAAGCCAAGCAACATCGATACCACAAGCAGGCTAATACTGAAGGCACAAATGGTGATCTTAAAACTCAACATTCATTTGAATGAGTCTCCAGTTTAGACAAGGAAATCAACCATTAAAGTCCAAGATTTTCCTACTTTTTCTCCTCTATCTCCATAAGTTTCTCATTTATTCTTAGTCATGTTTTATTCGAACTGGTGAAAATTCTTCTGTTGGTTTTTCTTCAAAAACAATTTTTTTAATCTTTTTATATTAGTTAATGTATTTGTACACTATGTTTCTCAATCCTGTTCATCTGTCAAACAATGTGTGCTATGCATGTTTTTCCCCCTTATATATGCCACATGTACATTTTTTGTGAAGGATTCTTTTTGTTTCATTGTAATGGTTCTTTGGCATCTCACTTTTCTCTCATTCTTTTCATTTCTTTTAAAATCAAGATTTGTGCCATATATTGTTTTTACTAAAGTGAATATTCAACTCTACATATTCATGCTATTAAGATTTGCATTGACCTCATCAGGATCTGCTGACCGGTGAATGTCTTACTCCTCCCTCCTCAAAAGCTGCAACATGTAAATTTAAAAGCTCCTTGGGCATTCAGATAGTAATTGATTTAACTTTTTTTCATGGGTAGCTTATTACTTTCAAGGCAAGTGATATATCAAACCTGTTTTTGTTCATTGAATTGTGTGATTATCTACATATATATGAGCTTGCTTAGAAAAAATGACTCATGGCTGTCTTTTTTATATATTGAAACAAAGCAAGAGTATCTAATCCTTCACCTCTCGATCTGCAGATTTATTAAAGAATGAATCTGTGTTGTTGGTGATTTATTTTGGCTTCAATTTGAAAAGACGATGATTGAGTTTTAGATTATGTTTGCAGCGGTTCCAGTAGAGGAGATGTCTCTCTGTCACCAATTCTTGAAATTAAAAACAAGTACCATTTATTATGAAAATGTTAAGCCAACTCCGATTTTTAATATTGCAAACAGGTACCATTTAATTCTGCCAGAAACTACACTCATTATTAAATTGGATTCTTCATTATCTTTTCAAATCAATAAGCATGTGGAGCAGGTTTTGGAGTTGTGAGAGATCATGAAGGTCGTGTAGATGGGAGAAAACATTAATTTGCTTTGTACAACACAACATGTGCATGGAAAATGCAGAACAAGCTGTTGTTCCATATACTTTGGATTTTGATGGAGTTCTAACATTTTATTTGTTGAGGACTTACTCGACACACTGAAGAACGTCATCAAGGAGCGGGAACTGAACAAGTGGAACCTATATCATGCTGTAGAAATTGGAACTTAGACAAGCTTTTATATCCTGAGAAAGCGAAAAATGTTCTATTCAAAATAAAAATATAATAAATTAGCCGCTCTAAATTTTTTCTATTCACCTAGCCATGGAAAAAGGGATTAGGTGAAGCCGTGAAGGTTTTGCTTGAATCAAGGCTCATATCTTGCATCTTAAGTTAGTTCCACATGTATCTGGCGAAGTAAGTCATGTTGCATGGATTGCTCACTTGACAAATTATTTCTATCTGCATTTGTTTATGAATTTGTATTGTTCATATGTAGTAGAACTCTTCAAGTTAGAATATGTTGTCCATCTACATCTCTCTCCCAATCTTCTTGGAGACAATCTTTATCCCCGTCCTTTTATATTTTGTAGAAGTAACAATGGTGTTTTGTTACTACTTACTGGATACATTAGTGTAGCTTCATTGAATTTATTAGTGTACTGCTTTTCGCCTTAACAATAAGCATGCCAATAGCTCTAAATTGTACCTGATCTAAACAGAAGCTCCTAATATAACTACTAATTCATTTCAATAGCAAAGATTTTGATTTGGTCATCATAACAAAGCCTGCCGACTGCTGCAAGGGAGACAAGGTTACTGACATTTAATTGTTGATTCATGGCTTGAGAAAGTACATGGCATTGCTCCATGCTAAGAAAACTTCAATCCTAGGCATTGACGAAAGGCTTGATGTCCATCATTTGGGTCTATCTGATTGGTTTCAGTTATGTAATCGTAGTGAAGTAGAAGTGACGAACCCCAGGAACCGGAAGGCATTCCTTATGCTTATCATATCTTCGAATAAAAAAGAGAGCAATTTTAAGAGCATCCGAGTTCAATGTGGAAACATGAACAAAATATGTTTTTATACTTTTACCAATAACCAACCTTTTATCTTTCACCTTGACACTCAATTTACTTATATCAAGGTCTTATATATAGATGCTATGTCAATAATCTACAAGTCTTTGGATTAGTTTATTATTACAAACATCTTTTACTCTAAACAAACATCAATTTTGCATACCACATTTTATGTTCTACGAAGATTAGCTTAAAACAGTTCTATTATACCCGTCGAAATTCGACGGGTTATTATACTAGTATTAGACTGAAAAGGTAGAAGACCTGTTTTTTTTCTGTTGGGACGTGGTCCTCAAAATAATAGGAGCAGAAGGTTGCTGTTTCCTCTCGAATGTATGCATTGGCAATCGAGCCTTCAGGCCTACCTTTGTTCTTTACGTATCTCTTCAATTTTCCTAACTACATGTAATACATATCCAGGTAAAAAAGTGTAACTAGGGAAAATCCTGCACATTGTAATTAGTACATGATGGCAATTATTTCAAACCTCTCGAATGGATACATCCATCGATACTGAACCGGTCCCGCAAGCCTCGCTTCATGTGGAAGGTGAACCGGCAAGTTCTCCATGGAATCAAATAAGCTGGGTGGAAAGATACGCTCGAGCTTGCACAGAATCAATGGTATGTTACTTTCAAGATTTGTTAACACTTGATCGTAAACCACCCTTGTGCATAAATTCTTGAAAAATAAGCTCAACTCGGTGACAGCAATCCAGACAGGTTTAGGTAGCAGTTCTCGAAATGCAACCGGGACAAGCCTCTCCATGAACACATGACAGTCGTGGCTCTTCATCCCAAACATCTTTGTCTTCTTCAAATCCACACACCACTCCAATTTCGAGGCGTAATTGTCAGGGAACTTCAATGCCTTCACCCAATCAAACAGTATTGACCTAGATTCATTGTCAATTGTGTAGCATGCCTTGGGCCACTTACCTTCATCATTCCTCTTTGTCAACTCGGGCCTTTTACACCATGTATCCAACTCGGCTCTAGATTTGACGGTATCCTTTGTTTTTCCTTCAATGTTGCAAATTGTGTTGAAGCAGTTCTCGAACACGTTCTTCTCAATGTGCATGAAGTCCAACATATGACGTATACGAAGACTGCTCCAATAAGGCAAGTCCCAGAAGATGCTTCTCTTCTTCCATCCACATTCATTGGCAATTTTCATGTTATGCTTCTCCCACCCAAGTTCAGTGACTTTCATAAGACCCAACCTATCAATCTCCGCAAGAATTTGTGCACCAGAAAGCCGTCTCGGGGAGCCTTTCTTTTCTACTTTGTTTTTCTTGAATTGATCCCTGTTCTTCCTGAACGGATGGTTACTTGGTAAAAATCTACGATGACAATCAAACCAAGATTCCTTTCCACTTTCCTTCAGTCTAAATGCATCAGTGTCCTCCAAATAATGTGGACAATCATATTTCCCGGCGGTTTTCCTTCCAGATAGCATGGAGTACGCGGTAAAATCACTCACGGTCCACAATAGTGCTGCTCTCAAGGTAAAGTTCTTTTTGGTGGACACATCATATGTAGGGATACCTTTCTCCCACAAGTCAATGAGCTCCTTGTTTAGGGGTTGCAAGAATACATCTAGCTTCATTGCTGGATCTTTTGGCCCAGGCATCAACACAGTCAAGAACATGAATGGTTCCTTCATGCACTCACCGGGGGGAAGGTTGTACGGTGTGAGCATCACTGGTCAACAAGAGTACTTCCGTTCACTTCCAAACGGGTTAAAACCATCCGTACAGAGCCCCAATCGTACATTTCTAGACTCGGCTGCAAACACTGGATAAGTCTTGTCAAACTCTTTCCATGCGGGTGAGTCTGATGGATGTTACATTCTCTCCTTGTGCCACCGTATTTTATCGGCACTAGCACTTGAAGCGTACAACCTCTTTAAACGAGGTGCTAGAGGGAAGTACCACATTTTCTTTTGTGGGAGATTTTTCTTTTGGCGTTTCTTTGAAGCCCCATCCTTGTAACGCTTGTAGCGGTCCTTACCACAGAACTTGCACTCCGGTAGATCTACACCCTCCCCCCAATAGATCATGCACATAGCCGGACAACAGTCTATGGTTACCATAGGCAACCCTAACCCACGCATCTTTTTCTTCGCTTGATAAAAGTTGGTGGGTACTAGGTTTGGTTCAGGGCAACACTCCGATAACAATTGTACGGTACTATTGAAGCTCACTTCAGATTGGCCACCCTCGGCCTTACAACTCATTAGCTGAGACAACAAAGACAACTCGGTGTGCTTCTTACACCCCGGCCAAATCGGCTTCTTCGCTAATCCCAACAAGTCAAAGAATGCCTGATCATCGGGATTCGGTGACTCCTCCACACCACCCTCGGTTCCAATGGTACTAGTGTCCATAAACTCTGGATTTACAACATTAAACACATTTCTTCGACCCGGTCATGCAAAGCATTAGATTTAGATGTACTTTGCCGCCAAGTTGCTCATTTTTTCTCTTCCTTCCACGTTGCCTAAATTTACCATATGACATGATCGGTGTTGCTTCCTCACCATGATGATTCCATACCTCATACTGAGGCACAAATCCATTACGTTTCAAGTGCTCCAGTACCATTGTAGGAGTCAAATATTGCTTGTCTCTGCATTTGTTCAATTTGCAAGGGCACTTTATCAAACCCCCATTTACACAAGCCGTTTGTGTTATCGCAAATGCGATGAAGGTTTCAACCCCTTCCACAAAACTAGATTGAATATTGCCGTTAACAGTACAACGGTACATCCATGAACGATCAACATTCATTGGATGATTCACCTGACACGTCTGAATTTATTAGATTTATAACGCAATTTCAATTATTGACTATAATTGCATTGTTAATTATAATACGTTCCAAATTTCATGTATTACATACATTTTACGTTACGTGTAAAGTTTTTTATAAATTTCAAATTTACATTACAATTACGAATTATACATTTAAATAATAGTAATTCTTTCTAATTATTAAGTTAATACGAACCAATATACCACAACCACCAAAATCACTAGATGGTCTCCAATGCAAAAACTTAACAAAACCTCACTAATCTAATCGTACTACAAACATCAATTCAATACGATACATACTTACAAACAACATCTAATTTAACGTGATACAAACAAATTAATTTCACAATAAATCAATCAATTGCACCACCTCAAGCTCAACCCACTACTTACTATAAGCTAAACTAGCAAGTAGATGAGTCTAAAAACATACAATTGCTCGAAATTAGCAAAAATCCCAAAGTTAAAAAAGTAAGGGTTTTAGAGTAATACCTTCAATTACGGGGAAAATAGCCGAAGAAAGATCAAATTGAATGGCCACCCGAATCCCTTGTTCCACAAGCTTTGCAAAGAGTCCGAAATTGACCGGAATGGTGGAGTTTTGGTCGGAATTGGAAGGTTTGCGAAAATGGCCGAAATGGAAGAAAAAAGAAGCAGAATCGAAATTGGGGAAGAAGAGGGCTTCTGCCTGTTTTTTATTACATTTAACGACGGATCGCTATCCGTCGTTATCTAACGACGGATGGCCCATCCGTCGTTAGGTTTAATTATTTTTTTAAATTTAATTACATATTTAACGACGGATATACTATCCGTCGTTAAATTAGTATTTTTGATTTTTTTCAAAATAAAAAAGTCAACAAAATCAACGACGGATAAATTATCCGTCGTTATGTAAAGACGGAATTGGTTTTCCGTCGTCAAATAATGACGGACACTATCCGTCGTCATGCAACTACGGAAATGACGACGGCTTAGTGACGGATAGAGCGAAACGCTCTATCCGTCGCTGACTTGGATCGATTCGTCGCTATATAGCGACGGATAGCGTCCGTCGTCGCATTCCGTCGCTATATGGCGAAATTCTTGTAGTGATATTTCATTTGGATTACAATCAATAATACATCAACTAACTAATATAACTTAATTCGGAGAAATTCACGCCACGGGATTCGATCCCATCACCTCATGCTTGTACATCCACCTCCCTCTCGACCACCTTATGACTTCCATTTGTTTTGGCATTTGGTGAATGTTGGGGGTTGGCGATATTATGAGATTTTGAGAAGTTTAGAAAATGAGGGGTTACATTGTAATTATTTAATCACTTTTCATTTATTTTATAAAATTACATTTGGTTACCCTGTAATGTAATTGACCCCCTTCAAACATTGTCCATTTTATTCAAACAATAAATATGTCTCCTACAGTGGACTAAATCCTTAATATAACTCTCTCTCCTACCACGTTGGCTTTCTGTTGGATGACAAATTAAAAAAAAAGAAAAAGAAATTAAATTAATTTATTCATTAAATAAAAAGTAAAATAAAAAAATATATAAACTCACAAATCCATCTTCTTCCCTTCTCTTATTTTCTTTTATTCTTCAAACTTTCAAAATATTCTCTAGAAGGACTTATTAAGAAGTTTTATTGATAAGCCTTGTTAAGAATTGTTAGGTTTCAGACAAATTTTTGTTGATATCTATTACTAATTTCAGACCAATTTTTGTTGACTATTGGAAGTAGTTATTAGGCTCTGTTCTCTTCAACTGCAATTTTCTGAACTGAACTGAAACTGAAACGAACTGAACTGAATTGAACTGAAGAAATTATTTTGTAATAATAATAACAATTATATGATGGTATATATAATCACAATTAAAAAAACATATTATTTTTGTCATCTTTCTCACACTCTTCCTACTTTTTTTCTGTCACTTTACTTTTTATTTATTATTGTATAACAAACTTTAAAACCAACCGCGTGGAAAACAATATGAGAATGATAACTCGATTATAACCGAATTTTAATCGTCGTACCAAGTTTATATTATATCTTCATTGGTATGAAATTATATTAAATTGTACTTGCTCTAATAATAAATAAACTACTTTCTTGATTCTTCATTACATTTACCGTTCTAAATGGAAATTATGTTGGGCCAATCTTGTAGATCACTCCATGAAAGTCAATGAAAATTAATTGCTACTGGGCCATTGCATTTCACAATCCTAAGGCCAGGCCAACAATTCCAAAAACCCCTCAGTTTTCTAGACTTTCTACAGGCAACACGCATCTTATAATATCCAAGATCTAAGAAATATTATAGTTAACTCTAAGGAAACCAAAAGTCAGATTTTTACCTCAAAAAATCAGAATTTTACCTCCAAAATCTCAAACCTTAAAAAATTGTGTATATATATACACACACACACAAACTATTCACGAACTTCATTCCGACTCCCGAGCTAGCTTCCAACAACAACAATAATAATAATAATAATAATAGGGACATGGTGGTGTTTACACACAGGTGCAGGTCGAGTATATGGTGAATCAAGCAGTGACTCCTCTCCATACTGAGATTGGAAATCTCAGGGATGAGCGCTCGTATGAATCAGAGGATGGAAGAGCTCTGCCGCTTGTATATGAGCCAGAATACCCCCGGCCCCTCGTCTCAGTGATGTTGTGATGTTTTGGATACTATGCTACTTTTTACTTTGTTGGATATTTGGATTTATATTCGGATATGTAGACTTTATTTTGGATAATTTGTTTTTTGGACGAATCGTTGTTGTTAATTAATGCAATTTTCCCTTTGTGACATATCACTATTATATTGGTTGAAAAAACAGGTGAAAATTATAAAATAATTAAATTTTTTTTTTTAAAAAAACAGTAGTTTAGCGACGGATAATTATCTGTCGCTAAACTACGAATTAGGGAAAGAACGCCCTAATTCGTAATTTAGCGACGAATGCTAACTACGAATTAGGGTAGCACTCCCTAATTCGTTATTTAGCGACGGATAAACAACGAATTAGGGCGTTCTAGCCCTAATTAGATTAGAGACGGATAATTATCCGTCTCTAATGGCGACGGAAGGGTCAACGCCCATCCGTCGCCAATTCCGTGGCTATTAGCGATGGATAATAATCCGTCGCTAATTCGCCTTAGAGACGCCCGTCATTAAGATGGGCGTCTATCCGTCGCTAAGGCCTTAGCGACGGATCGGCAGGGATCCGTCGCTAAAACCCTGTTTTCTTGTAAATTGTACTTGCTCTAATAAGAAATAAATTACTTTCTTGATTCTTCATTACATTTACCGTTCTAAATGGAAATTATGTTGGGCCAATCTTGTAGATCACTCCATGAAAGTCAATGAAAATTAATTGCTACTGGGCCATTGCATTTCACAATCCTAAGGCCAGGCCAACAATTCCAAAAACCCCTCAGTTTTCTAGACTTTCTACAGGTAACGCGCATCTTATAATATCCAAGATCCAAGAAATATTATAGTTAACTCTAAGGAAACCAAAAGTCAGATTTTTACCTCCAAAAATCAGAATTTTGCCTCCAAAATCTCAAACCCTAAAAAATTGTGTGTGTATATATATACACACACAAACTATTCACGAACTTCATCCCAACTCCCGAGCTAGCTTCCAACAACAACAACAACAACAACAACAATAATAATAATAATATGAATTTACTGAACTGAACTGAACTGAACTGAAGGAGTTTTCAGTTGAAGAGAACAGAGCCTTAGTCCCATAATTAGTTTCTCCACCACTTCCTTAATTTTATCCTAAATAAATAATGTACAAATATTATTATTCATAGGAATAATATCATGTATTCAAACTTTATGATTTCGTTTGTGGTTTTTTTAGTCTTTTTTAATATTTTTTTTCCAGATAACTTTATAAACAGTAATGAGAAAATAATATATTCTATCAGCTTTTTAAATTCGTAAAATGTATATGTTTAAAATGGTGTATTGATCTTTTTCTATTTTTTATGATATGAATTCAAAATTTAAAATGGTAAGAATGTCACGCACTTACGAGTGACTCATTAAGACCTTTGACACTGGTTTTCTGGATACAAAATTAAATGAAACCCAACTAGTCAATTCCGAAGAAAGATCAAATTGAATGGCCACCCGAATCCCTTGTTCCACAAGCTTTGCAAAGAGTCCGAAATTGACCGGAATGGTGGAGTTTTGGTCGGAATTGGAAGGTTGGCGAAAATGGCCGAAATGGAAGAAAAGAGAAGCAGAATCGGAATTGGGGAAGAAGAGGGCTTCTGCCCGTTTTTTATTACATTTAACGATGGATCGCTATCCGTCGTTAGGTTTAATTATTTTTTTAAATTTAATTACATATTTAACGACGGATATAATATCCGTCGTTAAATTAGTATTTTTGATTTTTTTTAAAAATAAAAAAGTCAACAAAATCAACTTTATCCGTCGTTATGTAAAGGCGGAATTGGTTTTCCGTCGTCAAATAACGACGGATAGTGCAACTACGGAAATGACGACGGCTTAGCGACGGATAGGGCGAAACGCTCTATTCGTCGCTGACTTGGACCGATTCGTCGCTATATAGCGACGGATAGCGTCCGTCGTCGCATTCCGTCGCTATGTGGCGAAATTCTTGTAGTGATATTTCATTTGGATTACAATCAATAATACATGAACTAACTAATATAACTTAATTCGGAGAAATTCACGCCACGGGATTCGATCCCATCACCTCATGCTTGTACATCCACCTCCCTCTCGACCACCTTATGACTTCCATTTGTTTTGGCATTTGGTGAATGTTGGGGGTTGGCGATATTATGAGATTTTGAGAAGTTTAGAAAATGAGGGGTTACATTGTAATTATTTAATCACTTTTCATTTATTTTATAAAATTACATTTGGTTACCCTGTAATATAATTGACCCCCTTCATACATTGTCCATTTTATTCAAACACTAAATATGTCTCCTACAGTGGACTAAATCCTTAATATAACTCTCTCCCCTACCACATTGGCTTTCTGTTGGATGGCAAATTAAAAAAAAAAAAGAAAAAGAAATTAAATTAATTTATTCGTTAAATAAAAGGTAAAATAAAAAAATATATAAACTCACAAATCCATCTTCTTCCCTTCTCTTATTTTCTTTTATTCTTCAAACTTTCAAAATACAGTTCTGATTAGAGTTGTATTTTAAGCTCCAATCCTCTAGAAGGACTTATTAAGAAGTTTTATTGATAAGCCTTGTTAAGAATTGTTAGGTTTCAGACCAATTTTTGTTGATATCTGTTACTAATTCCAGACCAATTTTTGTTGACTATTAGAAGTAGTTATTAGGCTCTATTATCTTCAACTGCAATTTTCTGAATTGAACTGAATGGAACTGAATGAAACTGAACTGAAGGAGTTTTACTGAATAACAACAACAACAACAACAACAACAACAACAACAAGAATAATAATAATAATAATATGAATTTACTGAACTGAACTGAATGAAACTGAACTGAAGGAGTTTTCAGTTGAAGAGAACGGAGCCTTAGTCCCATAATTAGTTTTTCTACCACTTCCTTAATTTTATCCTATATAAATAATGTACAAATATTATTATTCATAGGAATAAATCATATATTCAAACTTTATGATTTCGTTTGTGTTTTTTTAATTTTTTTTTTCCAGATGACTTTATAAATAGTAATGAGAAAATAATATGTTCTAATCAGCTTTTTAAATTCGTAAAAGATATATGTTTAAAATGATGTATTGATCTTTTTCTATTTTTTTATGATATGAATTCAAAATTTAAAATGGTAAGAATGTCACGCACTTACGAGTGACTCATTAAGACCTTTGACACTGGTTTTCTGGATCCAAAATTAAATGAAACCCAACTAGTCAATTCCGAAAAACCTTAGCCCTCAAAACCTAATTCATCGTACCCAATTCACTCCTCTCCTCGCCGTCATTTTATTCACGCTACTCTCTTTCACGCCGCTCTCCTCCGCCCTAATCTCCGCCACTCTCCTCCAGCAAGTAAGCTCCGCCACGTCTCCTCAATAGCCTCAACAAACACTCTGCCTCGATCTGAACAGGTTCGAGTTTTTAGGGTTTTCTAATTCTGATTCTTTGATTGCGAAAAATTGCTTGATCGGCCTCGAAGTCTCTTCTTTCCTGTTTCTTCTTATGTTCTTAGAGAGAGAGATTTATCAAGGTGAATAGGTTAGAGAGCTTGGCAGTGCAATTTTCTACATAAACAGTAACTCAGGAATTTTATGTGAATTATATGTAGTGGGAGAATAAGTTTTGGAAGGTGTGAGGTTATCACTGAAACAAATTAAGATAGAGTTTGGTTTGGGGGTTTAATTAACCAAGATCTGTTAATTTTGGTTTCCTGAAATAGTTCGCTGTTGAAATGTTGAATGTTCTCTTTCACTTTGAATAGATTCCGCTGCTGATTGGATTTTGGTTGAGACCTTGAAGACAGCCCTTACAGAAGTTCCAGGTTTGTATTTAACTTCAACTATTGCGTATCATTTGACTAATTACTGGATTTATGTTGATTAAACTATTGAACTCTTAAAAAAAACTCTTTATATTGTTGGATAATTACCAAGAGCTAACAAGCTAGTCGTAGGAAGGTTCCGCCTTTCCTATATTCCTCAAGAGCTTCCCCTTTCTCCCATGATATATTTTCCTCAAGTGTAATTATTGTATCAGTAATAGGTTGTGGTATACACTATTTAGTACTGATCTTCTCCTTCGGCATTTGCTTTCTTCGTTAGTAGGATCTCAAACAAACTTTATCTGCAAAGCGCTCTTATAGATAGAAATCCTTTGTTTATTTTGGTTGCTCTTCCCTTATATGGTCTTTTTGCATGGAAATTTGATTGAGAAGTTATAGAAACGTATATTATGCTCGAGCTTATGGATATGAAATAGACGAAAAAATAGGAAACGGTTCTTATACATGAAGCTCTAGGCGTATTTCTCCCTCTTTCTGTCCTCAACGAGCACCAGTGGATCTATGGAAGGTGGAAAAAAAGAGTTATTCCTAAGGATCTCCTATCTGTCTCACTAAGCCCCTGTCAGCTTATGTACAATGCAATGGCTAAAATTGACTTTGCTTTCTGTGTATACATACACCAACAACTTGCCGACGGAGATAATTACTTATTTAAAACACCAAATCACTTAAAAGAGTATGAAAATAGTTACTAGAGAGGAATTTGTTATTTCTGAATTTTTTATTAGGGATAGGGATATATAGATAGAGATTGTGGGTCCTATAAAGGATAGAAAAAGGGGAAGTTGATCTTATTCTTAACGCATGAACTTATACGTGTACAAATACAAAGATAGGGGACGACACGTACCAAAAGAAAAGAAGAATGCAAAAACAAGAGAACTTATGTGGATCATTTAACGGAACCTATCCGAGTCTCTTGTGATGCTGGTTGAGATGGGCTGAGATTTTATGGGCAGTAGATGATGTATTTCTTTGGTTTTGTGCTCTATTCGCGGCCAAAGGTCTTTCCTATTAGGTGAGGTTATATTTACTCTTTTCTTATACACGAATAAAGAGAGCTGATTCATTGCAAATGTATCTTGATTAAGGGGCTATAATCGCTGCCTGAAAAGTTACAATATTGAAATAGCAGCACGCAGGAGGGAGTGGAAGTGTCAGACATAAGTCAAGAATAGAGCGTGAGCAGATAAATGAGCTCTCTTAGACCCAGATATATCGACGCAGGAATCTAAAAAGAACCAAGTTAGAGAAAGTTCGCAAAGCTTTGTATCGGGATCATATATTCCTTCTTATTTACCATTGATAGTAGTTGAAGGTTCCTGTTGTGTTTTTGTTTTCCACATCGGGAAGTTGGGATTCCTAGTTTTACTTTCCTTTAATTATTTGTGTTATTTAATTGAACTAGTCCAGCAACATTAGAGATGTTAAAAAACAGAGACAAAAGCAAAGTTTCCTTTAGTTAATCCCATAAAGGGCAGATGGAAAAAGATGAGAGAAAATGATTCCCAAATTATTTTAATCTCTATTAGGGGTTTGGCTAACCTGCCTGATTTATGATAAAAAATGTGTTGATATCTTGAATACCTTCTATAGATGGAAAGGAAGATTCACGGACGATTTTTACTTTAGTGAGAAGAACACACCAGACAAGGATCCAATGAATAGAAAGAGGCTGGTGCATACGTAAGTAAGGGAAGGGGGTTTAACCTAATGGCTAACTGGATCATCAGAGCAGAACTGTTATCTGGTATAGAAAAAAGAAAGTGAAGAAAGAGGGCAGGTAGATGAACTATGAAAACAGGCATAAAAGTCTGCTCAGTATGAGAATATAAGTATGTGTTAATGAACGCTTCTTTTTAAAATGGTTGTCTTTATAAATCTCGCGATACTTGCCTTCTTTTGAAGTAATAAAAAAAAAAGGCCTGAGCAGCTGTCCACCCTTAAAGCCTAAGCTTTAATCCCTTTTGCTGATTGAAGAAACCCGAATACCACGGGGTAGCCATAGAATCTAGAAAAATAAGGTATCAAGAACTAGCTAAGTAAAGGGATGAACTATGGTATCTAGAGAAAAATCAACGAGGATAGTAAATAGTTGAAATATCTATGCACTTTGATGACGAAATCGTTCAGAAATTATAATATAATTAGATCAGTGTTGTTTTCTTTTCAATTCATATTTCTTTTCTTTTCAATCCAAAAGGAGTTTAATTTTTTCTTGTAGTAATTTCAACTGCAGGCTTTATTTTAAGTATGTTTCAACAAATGCGTAGACTGCTGAGAACAGATGTATACGTGCAAACTTTTATTTAGTAAGAAGTCTATTCTTTTAGTACTCTGGGTCCTTTGTAAACTTTTCTTCTATGCTTTGTTATCAGTACAGTCAATATAAAAATTTCCAATTCTTCCGAGTTAGGCATGTATAGGTCATGCTAATGAAAAGGAGTGCTTTTTCTCCGCACTTGTTTGGCGTATTTAAGAGGAAATCTAACTAAATACCTACCGACAGTCATTTTGTGGAATAAACTCGATATTCTTTTTGCACATGCAGTTCTACAAAACAAAAAACAAATGTCATAAGTAAAAATAGGATTATTAAAGGGAGGTAGCAAAGGTCTGTGTCTCAGGGAGGGATTCTATTTCTTTGTATGATACAGCTGTACTCTATACTGATCCTGTAGAGGGATTTTTTATTATGCCTTTTTTCTTAGTAAGATAGGTTTATTCTTCTTTAAAAACAGTCTTTTCTTTTCTTAGGTTAGTATTTTAATATAGTTATGCTTTAGTTTCTCGGTGGTGTTGTACTTTTTTCTCCCCCGGTTTCTTGTCCTACCCGGGAATCTTTTACTTGAGCTAAAAAGTTTGAAGTGCATCTCCTCTTTTATCCTAGTTTTTCCCTGTTGTCGCCGTACTCTCTTGAAACGTTTAGAAGAAGCCCTTATTGAAGATTTAGGAATTAGCTAATTGCTAGTGATTGTGTGGTGGGCTTCTGTTTTGCATATTTAGAAATTAGCTAATTGCTAGTTTGCTACTGCTTCTATTGCCTAATTAGTATTTACTACCTTGATTGGACTAAGTAGTAAGATGATGCATCTATCTTCTTATTTGATGTTTAGTTTGATGTTTTGAAGTTTAGATTATTTAGTATATACAGTATATAAAAAATTAGACGTCCCCTAAAAATGTCCAGGTATCCTATTTTTTGGATTTTGGTATCTCGACGTATCCGGCCCCGTCCCTGTGCTTCTTAGTGCATAACTTCCCGGCCATTTTAGGCATCTGTCAAATAAAATATATCTAATTGGGATAGTTGGTTTCCATTTCTTTTAAGGTAGTTCCCCTAGCTATATAAATTCAAATTACTAAAATAAAATTTTTAGTAATCCTAAGGATGAAATCAATCTCTTTTCGTTCTATCTAGTACCACTCAAATCCTACCATGAGAAGCAGCTGTATAATTATCTTCAAACTTTCACTGCTGTCCAGAATCAACCCTTATTGTTTTGCCTGGTTTCTTGACCCTGGTCTCAAGGAAACCCACTAAAGCAACCTTATTACTATAAAAAAAAAACTTAACTACTTCGTTGTCGTATAGACTGAACATTCGAGCTTATAACATTCATGATATCAATGATGGGAAATTTTTTCTTTGGAAGGTGGGAAAAAAGACAGACCCAGACCCTATAAATAATAATGCTTTTGAATAAGCATGAGTAATCAAATGAAATAAAGCACTTCGGTAAGTAAATTTTATTTACTAAGGATATGGAAATTGATTTTATATATTATGTTTGAAGAGCAGGAGGAATCTGCCCGAGGAGGGGAAGTAGAAGGAATATCCTCCTGTCCTGACAAAACGAACCAAAAACAATTTCAGTTTCTAATAATGGAGTAAACCACATCAAACAAGTCTTTTTTATTTTCCAATAAGTATTCTTAGAGATGAATTATATGTAGAGACGAATTTATGTTGTCAGGAAAATCAACGATATTATCAATCAAAATGTATATTTCATTCAACATTGGTGTTGTTTTTAATTTAAAAAAGCTTTTTGATAACAATGTAGACGTTTTGATTAATGATTTTAGTGACAACATGTTTTCCTTCATTTAGAGTTGGTCTTTGTGCTTTTCAATTATTTTTATAATTTAATTAAAATATAGTCTAAAACTCTATATACAGTCACAGACAGACAGTGTTCTCCTCCTCGGGTATAAAGCTCTGCATCAGAATTCTCAGATCAATAGTCAACAGCTCAAGCTATCTGCTGTCGAATCTCCTCCGGCTCACATTCACCTCCGCCAAAACACCGTAAGATTTTCCGATCCGATTTACTCGATCTAGCATTTGCTTCCTATTTTCATTTTCTGTGAATCGTTGTCTGATTTGATTTGCCGTATAGATATGTATGTATTGTTTCACCGATTTCGTAATTCCAGTTGTGAATTGTTGTTCGGGAGAGGATGTTCTAGTATGCAAGGGTTTGCTAATATGTCTTGAGTTTTCAGATTCACGAATTGAATTAGACATAAACAGTATCTGGAATGTATGATAAATGACAACGAATTTATTGATATATGGTGCACATTTTTTTCTCTATCAGTAGATCGGACCTATCTTTGCCTATCCGATCAAATTTCCTGTTTCAAGTTACATCTAGGTCTGTTTAGAGGCATAAACTAGTTAATTTTCTATTGTTGCATAATTGATCACGTGTTTCTCGAAGCGTGTACAAAAAAATATAGTGATTAAAGTCATTAAACTATGAGTTCATGCATCTTTGAGATGGCTGTATATCCTGCAACCTCTAGATTTTAACTTGTTACAAGAATTTTATGTATGTATTGCTGAATTTTCTTCATCACACTGCACAGGCTTTTAGAAGCACATTTAGTAAAGACATGCTTTGCTTGACTTCTAGTTATTTACATTATAATGATCCAAGTAAAATCTGAAAGTCATATCTGCAAGCACTACTAAATGACTTAACAGCCATTGAATAGTTGAAAGAGCCCAATTAAGTCCTTGCAAACAATCCTGAATATATTTGAGCAACTTTTTGTAGATTATGGTAGTGGATCCTGATCATGTCCATGTTAGTGAATACAAAGGATATTTATAGAAAATATTGGCTGGCACGAAATTAAGATCGGGGATTGATATGTTGGTCTCTTGAAGTAGTCATTTACTGGAGGATATCATTTTTCCACTTTTTCCTTCCCCGTATGTTAGCAGCAGAATAATTTTCTACAAGCCTATCTTGTAGAGTTTCCAGTGGACAATTTGATCGAGTAGGCTAGGGTAGTGGATAGGCTTAGTTTGTATCTAGAACTCACGTGGACTGAAGTTAATGCTAGATGTCTGAGCGGCGTGTAGAAATTCATAGGTGATCATATCATGGTAGTGGATATAGAGCATTTGCTGTATAACAACGAAGAATACCGGACATTATAAATTGGCGTGAAATTTAGGGTTGGGGATTGACGTAGATTTTATGGAGCATAATTCAGTTATACGAGGATGTCTTTGTTTTCTTTCCTTTTCGTATACATGTGTCACGTGCAGCGTCTTTGTCCAAGTTTACTATGCAAGTCTCTCTCTTCAATTTCCAGTTGCAATTTTCAAAGATCTCATATAGATTTCTTTTTATATGCATAATAATTTACTGATATCGGATGTTATTTTTTTGTTGAAACAGATGATTGATGATCAGGACTTGGGTTTCTTTGCCAACTTTCTTGGCATCTTTATATTTGTGCTGGTAATCGCCTATCACTATGTGGTGGCAGATGCTAAATATGAGGGCAACTGATGAGCATCTGTTAATCAGCACTAGATGTTCGCTTTAGGTTTCTCCTGCGAACTTCAGGAAAGAGGGGATATATTTGATTTGATAGGATCTTGTATCTGACGTTTAAGTTTCTGATGTAATCCAGGAATGCTTCCAAGTAAAACTATTCTGGAAATAAAAAACTTGCCCTCTTTTATACTACTATTTTTCTACTCATATTGGGTTCAGTTTAATGCTCTGTGCTGTTTATTTTCTACCACCATTTGTTTCTTGCATGAGACCACATATCCATGGTTGCATTGCATACAGTAATAGAAGCTGGCACTGGTTACTGCAGTACTGTTTCTGTGCCATCAGAGAAGAAAAGCATTATATGTTGGTAAATCATACTAGATGTATTAATATTCTTATACAAGTATATCCTATCTATATTACATACTCGCATTACAGATCGTATATGAAGAGAAGTATCTCAGTTTCTTATTACCGAATGATTCACCCACCGAACCCTCTCTCTTATATATATCTCTGTCTGTCTGTTTCTTTTCGTAAAGCACTGATGCAAAATCTCAGTGCACCAAGGCATTGAACTGTTCTTTCGGTTAGCTCTTTATTCTCTTGGATTTCCTCCCTGTTATGCACTTCTGCCTCGTCATATCCAGTCCCAAACACATTCAGTATCAGTCCTTGTTTATGTTGCTCACCGGACTCAAGGTCCCTTAACCTCTCCGTAGGCTCTGCAGACTCCGATCTTGACTTGATCAAATTTTTCTTCTCTAAATATTTCAGTGAAGAGCTCAAAGCTTCCGAGATGAGCTGTACTTCTTTATTCATGTGCTCCTGCAACTCATTTATTCTCCGAGTGTCACAGCCTTTTGCTGATTCCTGAAGTTTTTCCATGTTGAAGATGATGAAGTACAACATATCCATCATATTAGACATTGACTCTAACAGCTTTTGGTAACAAGAAGTAGGAAATGGCAAAACCAAAAGTCGTTCCATCTCCGCCACCACAAGCTTCTTAAGGTCCATTTGAGACTTGAGATTTCTTTGCTTATCTTTCATTTCAAGAAAGCTAGGAAGAACATCTTTCTTCCGGGCGCAATCCGTACTTCTATGCACTCAAGAGCTCTCGGTGTTTGGTACCTGATTATCGCCAGTTTCTTGCTTTCGAGTTTGTTGTAGGGAAAGCTCGACCGCAATGAAACAAGACAGACCAATGAAGACCTACGTAAGTCGAGCAATGGCAAATTCATGTGGATCCCCAAAGTTCTTTCATCTAAAGATCAACAACGCTCCTACATCACCGAGAGACCTCCTGTTTGCCCATACATTCGGTTGTGCCTCGAAGCGGTAAAAGTGACCCATGGGAGAAGAGACAAGAGCCATAGTTACGATAACGAAGAGAAATCTACATATTATGCCATATGCTGATCCCATTGATGTGACTTGTGTCTAGTGTTGGCTACGTTAAGACCGCCTGTTGCCATTGTGAAGATGATAGGGGCTGGCTCTTGCCTGACGGTCGGGTATAGGTCGCGCTCCGCCATCCATTTTCGGGGCTAGTTGATTCGGCAGGTGAGTTGTTACACACTCCTTAGCGGATTTCGACTTCCATGATCACCGTCCTGCTATCTTAATCGACCAACACCCTTCGTGGGATCTAGGTTAGCGCGTAGTTAGGGACCCTAACTCGGCTTCCGGTTCATCCCGCATCGCCAGTTTTGCTTACCAAAAATGGCCCACTTGGAGCTCTCGATTCCTTGGCGAGGTTGAAGACTTCACCAGTTGCTGTTTGGGTCTGGGCCCCACAGTGGGCCAGCCCCAAATGGCTATGATGGCTGGTGACACTTGTCCGGTCCTTATTGGGCCGGACAAGTTTTATTGTTTTTTTTAAATTGAATTAAAAAATAATAAAACATATACCAACTGACATATTTTTGAGATCTATAAATAGAGACCAATGAACATATGTTTCTTCACACATCAAATTTCATACTTCTTTCTCTCTACTAAACTCAAAACACTCTTAAAAATCCTTCCAAAAACTCTCACTCTCCCGACATGGATCCGTCCGACGACTCTCTTGCTAGGTGGTTGATGAAAAAGGATCCTCGACAATTCCAACTCTACATGGAATCCCAAGTTCGTAGTAGTCAATCGTCTACCAACCCAAACACTCCGTACGATCCATATCTCTTTCCCAGTGCATACCGCCCTCCGATTACGAGGTCACGGAGACTCAACCATCACCACCACCATCACAGTCCAAAGGGAAGGGGAAAGCCAGAGTAAAAAAAGGTGCAAAGAAGGCCGCATCCGCCGCTCCCGCCACCGCCACCGTCGACGATGAAGGGCCAAAGAAATTCTCGCAGGAGGAAGATCTTGCACTCATCTCAATGTTCATGGCAGTGAGTGAAGATCTTATCACCGGGATAAACATCAAGTACACTACTATGTTCACCAAGTTTATATCGATAAGTGGAACGAGCTCGAATCTGAAGTTCTCTCCGGTAGATGGAATCGGATCAAGCCTTGTGTGAACATGTGGGTGAAATCTTATGAGAGGCTTATCGTCAGTTGGGATGCGGAGTGGTCACAACGAAAACGACGTCATTAAGTATGCACACTCGATATACAGGTCCTCACATCCAAGAGGAGAGGAATTTGAGTTGATGCATTGCTGGCAAGTTTTGAAGGAACATCCGGAGTGGCAAAGCAAAATGAATTATGAGGGTCTTAAGGACAAGCAAGTTCCGACCTTCGAAATTTATGATGAAGCTGACACTGAAGGCGGTGCTGAAGATATGGAAGCAAGTGGGGTAGCTCCAAAAAGCGTCTTTGGTTCAAACGTCCAATGACCGTGATAGGGCAAAGGCACAACGAGTGGCGTCAACCTCCTCTTCTCAAACCATGAGGTGCTATTTGCTAACTTTAGAGATGATTATATATGTTCAACAGAAAGGATTGAGAAGGAGAGAATTGAGTTGAGAGGGAGAGAGAGAGAGAGAGAGAGAGAGAGAGAGAGAGAGAGAGAGAGAGAGAGAGAGAGAGAGAGAGAGAGAGAAATCTGGAATTGCCTAAGAGTCAAAGGTTGCAGTTGTTCTCTACCCTGTGCCAACAAGATCCGAACACCATGACGGCTGAGACTCGACGCCTCTTTGAGATGTTGAAACTTGAGTTCAACATGTGAAGTTGTGGTTCAAATTGTTTTATTGTGTTTGTGTTCCTCAGAACTTTCGATTTTCGACTGTCGTTGTAGTTGTATTGTCATTTTCATTTCAATAAAAACACTATTTTCACATTGCATTTCAATATTCTAACTTAAATAACTATAAAAAAAATTAAAAAAACAAAAAAATAAAAAATTCCGGTGACCAACCCCACGACCGCTCCCACAGATGTTGAAACTTGAGTTCAACATGTGAATTTATTGACCACGTTGAATCAAATGGTATGGTGGAGAAAAAGGTGTGTAGATACGTGGGGAATAAATGTATTTGTGATCACATGAAGGATGTTAGAAAGACCGGGGCTAAATTTGAGAAGGCAAGTTGGTGATGCGAACCATCAAATGATAAAGAATCTTATCTACCTTCGCCTATTGCATAGTTATTGCTATCAATGCATTTATTCACTTCCAAGGAGAGGTACTATTTTTTATTAATATTTGCATATAAATTTTATATACAACTAACTTGGAATGTTAATTAAATTTTGCTCTCTTAAACCATTTCAGAAGATTTTTACGGAGCCATCCAAAACAGAAGTGAACATGAAAGGGGTAAAAGGATCAAAAAAGGTGAAACGATATTCAAAAGAAATGACGAAAACGAATGTTGGACCATGCTTAATCGTAAGGCGCTGAAGATCGTACTCCGCCATACTATGGTGATGTCTATATCGGTGAAGTCGTTACTACACGATTGTCGTTGGGCTGGTGAAGCGGTCAAATTAAACAGCGATGCGATCGCTCACCATCGACCGCGCCTTGTCAATGAGGCGACTTCACTAGTTTCATGAAACTGTCGGTTTTTCAGTTTTTTTTTTATTTAATTTGCTACTGCTTCTATTGCCTAATTAGTTGTTACTACCTTGATTAGACTAATAAATAGTAAGTAATGCATCTATCTTTTTATCTGTTGTTTAGTTTGATGTTTTGAAGTTTAGATTATTTAGTATATACGATTTATATTATATATATATATATAATATATATATATATATATATATATAAATCCTTATATGATAATAATAATCTATACATATAATATATATATATATATATATATATAAATCCTGTATCCTATTTTCCTATTTTTTGTATTTTGGCATCTCGGCGATCCGTATCGTATCCGTCTCCATCCACTGTTTCCGAGTGCATAACTTCTCCCGCCATTTTAGGCATCATCAAAGAAAAGACATATAATTGGGATCGTTGGTTTCCATCTCTTTTAAGGTAGTTCTCCTAGATATATAAATCCAAATTACTAAAATAAAAATCATAGTAATCCTAAGGATGAAATCAATCCTCTTTTCGTTCTATCTAGTACCTCCCATACCACCCAAATACTACCATGAGAGGCAGCTGCATAATTATCTTCAAACTTCCACTGCTGTCCAAAATCAACCCTATTGCTTTGCCTTTGGTTTCTTGACCCTGGTCTCAAGGAAACCAACTAAAGCAACCTTATTACTATAAAAAAAAAAAAAAAACTTAACTACTTCGTTTCCGTATAGACTTATTTAAACCGCAAACATTCGAGCTGATAACATTTTGATATCAGTGAATGTTATCCGATGATAGTATAAGGAATATCCTCTATCTGACAAAAGCAGACCAAAAATAGTTTGAGTTTCTAATAATGGAGTAAAACACATCAAACAAGTATTTTTATTTTCTAATAAGTATTCGGAGACGAATTATATGTAGAGACGATTTATGTTGTCGTGAAAATCAGCGATATTGTCAATCAAAACGTATATTTCATTCAACATTGGTGTTTTTTTATTTAAAAACATTTTGATAATAATATAGGCGTTTTGATTAATGATTTTAGTGACAACATGTTTTCCATCTCGCCATTTAGAGTTAGTCTTTTGTGCTTTTCAATTATTTTATAATTTAATCAAAATATATATTTTTAAATAATCTTATCTACCTTCGCCTATCGCCGTTAATAGTTATTGCTACCAATGCATTTATTCACTTCAAGGAGAGGTACTATTTTTATTAATATTTGCATATAAATTTTATATACAACTAACTTGGAATGTTAATTAAATTTTGCTCTCTTAAACCATTTGGAAGATTTTTACAGAGCCATCCAAATGTATGAACATGAAAGGGTAAAAGGATGAAAAGGAGGGCGGTGCATGGCGATCAGATCGCTCCCACCTTTATTTTCAGACCTTGACGTAACTGAAGTCAGACTTCACCATTTCATGAACTGCCGGTTTTTTTTTTATTTAATTTTTAAAAATTATTTTAGAAGAAAAATTATATCATGAAATATTTTCCGATTTTTTAATAATTTTTGATTTATGTTTAGTATTGTTATTTGTGTTTGATTGTATGTTAATGTTTTATGTTTATAAAAAATATTTTTGGATTTTTTAATTTAAATTTTCGATTTATGTTTAGTGTTGTTATTTGTGTTCGATCGCGTGTTAATATTTTTGCATTTTCATAAACGCAGCATTTTCGATTTTTTAGATTAAGTTTATAAGTTTTTCTTTGAATTAGGGGCATTTGGTCAATTTACAAATATCTTATTTGCGTTTAGCGCCCTCATTACGATGTCAATATGTGCAGATTTTCATAAGTAATGTGGATGCATCTTTCCGATATCATTGCTTCTTGAGATAATAATACATCGATACTGAGGGGGCTAGTGAATAACCTTGAATATATCTCAAAAAAAGCGTCCAAAATGTATGATTATGGGTCATTCTAATGAAAGCTCTTGTTGAGATGCTTCTTCCAAAATAACGCACAAAAATCATGACATTAAGACACCAAAATTCATCAAAATCTTTTATTCATTCTCCATGGATAAAAATCTCATTACACCACATGAATCTTGGGTGACGCATAATATGCCAAGTAAGATAGCTTGAATAGGATAATACTAGAGGTTGTTGTTAGCTACTTGAACATCCCCCATATTATCAAGAACTAGAATTAGCGATGGCCTTGGTGCCCATCATTATGTTATGGATGAGATGCTCCTAATATTTTTGTATATATCAACCCGTTCATGGTGTTTGAAATTCGGTATAATTTTAATTTGGTATCTTTGGGAGTTGATGAATAGTTACTTAGTTTTTGTGTTTATTCTTTGTTAAATTGTGATATTGAAAAGGTTTAGGAGGGATATTTGAGTTTTAAAAGCCCGGTAATAGTACACTTGAATTTTGAATAGTTTTAGATTTAACGAAATGATACATATTTCAAGTACCATAGTTTAAAGTTGAGAATCAAATATAAAGCGAACTTTGGTACAAACACATATAATGTTTGATGAATTGCTTATGTATAATATATACCTTCTCATGAGTAAGAGTTACCACATTGGTATGTAATGCGAAATGTCATTTATAAATATGTAAAGAATCGATCATGAACGCGTCACTACCAATACTATATCAAATGTGGATATTGCGATTTACGTTATATAATTTGAGAGACTAATCAGAGGCAGTTACAATTTTTTGAAGATTTTATCTATGCATTTTACTATCATTTTGCCTTGTGACTTAACCCTTTGGAAGTGCACGTTTTTAGCTAGGCTGGGCTGATACATGATAGAAGCGAGCACAAAACTATCTTTTTAGCGGCCGTTACTTTGTTTAGAAATACTCCACCCGGTGGTAAACATGGAAATGCGATTGGATAGCCTTTGTATCAACAAACAACCAGCACTTCCAATTGCCTTTCCGGTCTGTCCCGTCAAATGATCCTCATGTAAAAGCCCGGCGCTGTGAGCGGAAAATGCCTTCTGACCAGTTGACCCTTCTTCTTTTCAACACATACGATGAGGTGTAACTTCTTGTGCAGAAAAAATAGTCTGGTTGTGAAAGAATATCAATCTTACGAACTCCACTCAATATGACCCACTTGGTCATAAGCGAAGCCTATCATACGTCTTCTGGATCATCTCTCCTGCACGATAGCTATTGGTATCCTTGTATTAAGCCAATTACTAAAAACGACAACCTTACCTCCCTAACCATCCCCCCTCCTGACTCTAAGAAAGGCAATTCGGTCTATCCACAGGTAATAGCAGTGAAGAAAGAGTCCCACATCATCCATCCAACTAATAGATGTAGATCACCGACTTATTCTCACTTGCCTCTAATTCTTGCAGGATTCTCCATTAAAGGCCTCTAAAGCAAGCAAGAAGAACCAACAACAATGAAATATCATCACCAAAGAGACTCATGTACTAAGAAAGAGTTCCCTTACCTCAAATTCACGACCAATTTAAGCAACTCCTCATCGGCCACTTACGATACGTAGCATGAAACCAGGAAGCTATATCACGAGATGGCAAAATAAAATGGCAAAACTCATCGGCCAATTTTTTTTTACTATTGACTCTTGACAACTTGAGATATATTGTAATTATCAACATTAAGCGTTAGATGGGTATAAGTTTAATAATAATCATAATTCTGCAAGCCAACTAAATTTTCTTTAACATATTCTTTACCTATTAGGTTCTTAAAATCAGGTTCATAATATAATATAGAATATAACTTTTAGGCGCCATGATTCTTTTTTTATTGTGAGAAGCGCATTTGCTACACTATAATCGATAAATACAACTGACTTGTTGTGTCTCTACAATTAGACTAACTAATTCCCTTTACATAAATCTATTCCTTCCCCTTTTAGTCTTTATCACAGGTATTGTCAAATTGAGATTAGCTACTGAGATCAAATTGAACAACAACAATCTTGCATATATATGGCAAACCTTGAATCTCAATGTCGGCTTATTCTTCATTGGCGACTAATAAGCTAGCTGATCGAAAACTCACTCCAACCTAATTTCTTGAAAAGATAAGCTAGCATTATAATCTTACCAAATTGGGTAAAAGTCACCCAAAGCTAGCATACAGTTGAACACCTCGAAGTCAAATTTTGCTATATACCGGCTCTCAATTTTAGCTTTATTACCAATAACCCAACCATATTCGTAAAAGCCCGACCTATCGACTTATTTTGCCTAAACAAAAGCGCTTACATTCTCAAATCTGCATTAAGCAAAACTATTTCCACAGATGAAAAACAAAATTACAAATGGCATATCCCTTTGTGAAAAAATTAGGCACTATCCTTTTGTGAAAAAAGGATAACAAAAAGCATTATCCACACATCAAAATTTCTAAATTTCACGGACAATTTTTCAATCAATTAACAAAGCAAAAATGTATTGAAGAAGCATCTGATCGATTAATACTCTTAATCCAAAGTATGGGAATTTTGATTTTCAAGCCTTTACTATCATGAGGAGGGCTAGCTACTCCTAGTTCGATTTAAATTTGTATAGAAGATAGAGATCACGATAGAAGCAAAAGAGGTATTGATATCTTTATATATAATTGTCCTCTATTTCTTGGTTAAAAAAAATAAAAAATTGTCGCTTTGATTTTGTCTTTGGAGGATGATTTACTTTCCCTCGTTTACCTTTATATATGTGTGGGGGTGAATGAAATTTGAGTAAAATAGCTAGGTGCTTGGTGGGTGAAACATTGATGACATATGAATGTATGGCCAGAAAGCATGGGTTTCTTATGCTGGGAGTGTTGATTGAAGTTGATGTTACACTGAAACCTGACAGATTCTTTGGTCGTAAAGGATGTTGAGATTAGAAGGATTATCTTGAGAGATTGCTTATGAATGGCGCTTTGTTTTTGTTATACTTTTTAAGAATTAGGACACAATTGTGCTTTTTTAAAGAACAAAGCGGGCCACTGTTGTGGCTCCTATACGTCCTAGCGTAAAGGGACTAACTAGGTTCAAATCTGGCCGGGTATGCTTCCCCTAATTAGCAGGTTGTGCAAGGCTCTTGGTGGCTAGCTATTCTAGATCTATGACTATTGTGGATAAAGGAAAGCTCATATGGATTCTTCTCCTCCTCCTATTTGATACTAAATTAGGAGAGGTTGTTTGTACTTATGGGTTCCAAGCCATGCAAGTTGATTGAGATGACGGCATATGGCATATGATTGGGTTAATCCTAAAGTTATAACCTAAACTACGTGAGAGAGAATCTCTAGGAAGTTCGCTGCAAAGCCCGGATCGGATTTCCAATGGCAGGAGCTTGTTTGATGCCGCTTCGACCTCTTGCACATTAGAGACTTAGGGTAATCCTAACGGTCCGGATACCTAGAACTGGAGCGACTAACTGGAAGGAAGAACTCTCGGGCTCTTCCCGGTCGGACTCGAAGATCGTTCGCCCTGATCCTCTGGGCAGGCGTTCTCTTCATCGCTCTCCGGAAAGACATCACTTGAGCGTATTCATCATCGAATCGATTTTGACTATCACTCTCGAACATCCTAAGGAAAGAGAATGAAGCGATGAGATTCTTAGTTTTCGATCAGAGGTCATTTAGGTAGATTCAAATTATGTCTTCTATCAAGCTTAAGCGAGAATGCGGCGACATCGGACGTGGTTAGCTCGAAAAAATAGGTTAAGGTCAACTCAAAGTTAGTATCAACACCCATTCTAACAGGAGAAGCTGCCTCGTTCTACATTACGTAGCTACCACGAAAAAAATTATTATGCGTTACATCCAGAAGGAAGAACTTGGAGCCAACATACGAAACACAAAAAAGCAAAAAACAATCGAGCATGCATCGCTATTGAGCGAAGGCAATGCAAAAGCAAGAAAAAAGTACTTACTTGAACTCCGGACAAAGTGGTTCGAAAGCATTTGCTTTGCTAACTTTGGAGTGAACTACGACTTGCTTGGATTACTCAAACTTCTTCGGATGCGCTAAAATTGCAAAAATTATCTCTCTAGAAGCGTGAAAATGGCGTCGCAGTAAAACCGCTATATATAGGAGGTCATATTTGGAAACCCAACCGTCGCAATTCTTAGAATGGATCTCAACCATAGATCGCAACTCATCCAGTGACTTAGTACAAGAATATCAAGTGAAATGACGGATGGGTACAAAAATTTACCTTACAATGACAAAAGCATCGACAACTTCACCACTCTCGAAAAACACACTCAACCTTGGGATGACCTACTCGTCCTCGATTGCGGATCCTTATCCTCCTTTACGAGAACAAGTGGCACACCTCGCCTTCTACGGACCCTGCGTCCGTTCGGATATCTATACTCGGATCATCCCGAAATAGATCGCACCCATTTGTTATTACAAAATGGCGGTCACATCTAAACTTCTACGGACCTCATCCGTTAGGATATCCATACTCGGATCATCCCTAACCCACTAAAGGCACACATCCGGTAAACCATTGCCTACACTTAATCTAAGCTACAAATACCCCCTTCTTTCTTTTTGTTGCAATCCGGACCTCTACCTCTACCCTTGGACTGTTAGCTTTGTACCAATAACCCAACTTAACAGCTAAGCCAGCCTATAACTTATTTTGCTAAACAAAGCCTTACATTCTCAAAATGCAATAAACAAAAGACTATTTCCACAGATGAAAAAACAAGGTAAATAGGTAAGTGTAATCAATCATCAGATCCTGTTTGTTCAATAAAACAGCCATATTAGGAACTCCAACCTGGTAGCCAATAAAATGTGCCCTTTTGACTGTGGGATTTGTCCATCCGCACCAGAACACACCAGAATAGCACCGTTTGTGAGGGCAATGGCAACTCTGAGCTTATATGCTCTCAAATTCTGCTTGTAACGGTAACATTTAACATTTGATTTAGGGTAAACTTAGGCATATCCTTTGTGAAAAAAGGATAACAAAGCGTATCCACACATCAAAATTTCTAAATTCACGGACAATTTTCCAATCAATTAACAAAGCAAAAATGTATTGAAGAAGCACACAATCAGTAATACTCTTAATCCAAACACACAAGAAGGCAAGCATATCTTCTACACATGAAGAGTTGGAATATTCACTAGCGGACATAGAAATTTAGGTAATAGGACAGTGGTAAGTTGAATAGAAGATGCAAACTTAAATTACGGTTGAAAACTGGACAACAACTAACTTTTAGAACCAACAACCATGCGTGAACAAACAATTTCATCTCAGACATATTAAACAATGAAAGCAGCATAAGAGTAAACAAACTTGGTTTTAGAATCATCAAGAGAGAAGGGTGGCAGAGCATCTCTATTGCCTGTATCCAAATTCTCATAGCTATCTACGTCAGTTGGGCTGGGAGCCTGGAGCCAACTGGATTAATTTAGAAAAAACCTTTTGTTTATGGCAGCAGATTCAAATAGTTTTTAAGTAGAGAAGAGACAGTGCTATGCAGGAGAACCCTGAAATTCGCGGTGTGTATTTTTGTTTATATTACAAGTTTTGTTTCAATTCATTTGCTACACACCAAACTGCATGAAGGGATAGTTGATGAGTTAAAATAACATGTATAGTGCATGCAGGCAACTGAACAAAAGCAGAGACGCTGCATATCAATCTAACAAGGTCAGCTAATGTCTAGTGTAAATGAAGTTAACAGGCAACACAAGTCCTAAAATTGATTGATAATTCAAGTAGGATGAAAACAACTTCAATACGGCATAAAGGCAGCACGAATGTGTAGCTACAGAAGCAGTGTGTTTCAGGAAGAGGTGGTGGTCTGAGGCGTTGCGTGGTTCTGGAAATCTAGAGCGACTACAAAGAGTTATTCAAGCTGATGGTTTGTATATTTGTTTCATTTTCATTCGACAAAAAGTCTACAGAATCTGTGATGAATTAGAGGTATGTTTTGGGTTCTTGTGGATTCGATTCTTTCTTATTGAAATTATGTATGCAAATGCCTGGTTGATTTTCTGATTCTTCTTTGTTATGTTTGGGTTCTTTCTTTTCTTGGCATTGGGCGGCTCATAGTAAAGCATATATTCTGATGAGCTTGTTTTGGGTTCGGTTGCATTGTAAACAGCTGTGTCAATTCGTAACAGAGTTTTACTTCAACTAGGACCCAGGTTCTTTATCTGTACGTGCTGGGCCATTTGGGGCAACCAAATTAAGTTGTTCACGAAGGAAAACACAAGGATGGTGCCTCTATTATTGCAGTTTGCGACCAATTACACTCGCATGTTCAAAGGAAGCCCAGCCTCATTTCTCTACAACCACGTCCACCTGACGAATCTGCACAATGGATACCTCCTGAGGACGGTTTGTAAAACTGAATTTTGACGCAGGTATTTTACAACACCCTCAAGTTGCTGGTTTAGGGGTCGTTGCGCGAAATAAAGATGGCGCTGCCCTAGTATGGAGACGGAGGATAATCCCACATATCCAATCACCAGAAGTAGCTGAGGCCATGGCAGCTCGTGAGGCGGTGTTTTGGCTCAACATCTACAGATTTCCAGGTCATTGTAGAAGGCGACTGCATCCGCGTTATTAAGTACTTGCAGGCTGATGAAGTTTGCCTTGCAGATTCAGGAAGCTTTGTTGAAGAAATCCGTAGTTTGCGACCGATTTTTGATGTTTTATGTTTAGTTTTGCTGCCAGAATTGCGAATAAATTAGCTCATGATTTGGCACACAACTTTAGTGAGAATGATAACAGGCAGTATCTTACCTCCAGACATTGCTGTGTAATGGTTTTTAGCCTTTGAGCTGGCTTTCTATGAAAAAAAAACATTTATCTAATTGGATGTCTATATTCTACATTTAATTTTCATTATGGTAATCGGTTCTCTAATAACTTACAAGACAATCTGGACTATATGGCATCTTAATCTTAGCATTGGCGATCTTAGCAGCCTTAATTCTTTTCGTAATATGCGAGAGGAGGATCACTTAATCAAGATAATCACATTATTCAAACTAATATCAATACATACTCGAGTAGAATTTCATAGGCTGAGCACAAAAAAATTACATATATTTGTTGGAATTCAAACTTATGAGAAAATAAAATGCCTTAAGTTAACAATATAATGATGTAGTTATACTTTAAAGGTTACTAAAAGTACCTTGTAAACAATGATGGTTATGGTTCGACAAGTTTGTGTGTGCGAAAATGCCTAATTAAATTGAATGAGCATATGTACTCCTTATTTGACATTGATTTAAAATATAAGTGCATCTCCAGCAATTAATGGCACCCATAATATTATCATTACGAATTACCCATCTCCCAGTTTAGCTTATAAATGGGTGAGGTCGACCAATCGAACCGTTTAAAACTAAGGGGTTAATTGGTTTTCTTTGGTTAAGGTCCTTTGCATGTATCTGACTGAACCGTTAATTAATAACATCTCGTGTCGGGTGAGGTTCACCGTTAATTAATAACATCTACATGTCGGGTAGGGTTCACTAAAATTAACATGCCTCACGGGTTTGATAATAAGGCCAAATAAGTCCGTTTTAGATTCTAGGTTATCAAATTTATTTATGTGCATGATGCATATATAGGACTTTAAGCGGGTGAAAACGACTGACATGAATTCGTTCAGGATCGATGGGTTGATACCGATATTTTATCTTGCCATTCATTTGTTTCATCGATCAATCACACCCCCCCAAACTGATAACCACATAGTTCGCTTTCGAATTTTAGATGGTCAAGGAGATCTTGGCATGATATCATGTCACTACCCTTTGATATAAGCGGCTATATATGTTTTGAGTGTCCACGAAATCTGACAACTAATCTATTGAATGAGTTATCATTGACTCCACTCACACCTCTCATTACGACCAAGGACCTAAAACCTGAAACATATTATCCATTGTCTGCGGTGCTCTGTTATAAATTTCTCGGAATATCAAACAAATGAAGACAATCTGATATGGTTTAATAACCACAAACATAACACTACCTCCAAAATATCCTTAAACACCTACTTGTAAACCGCATTAGCGATTGCTTTACGTGGGTTTGACCTTGTGGCAGTTCATCGGTTAGAATTATTTCATTCTTAAAGTTGAGTTTCAGGTTGTAAATATCAAATTATTGGAGTTGGTTTACAATCGAATTGAGTTCAATTTGGATTTTTCCTTTCTTAGAGTATTTTCCCACAAAGCGTGGTTTACTCTTCGAATTAAGTTTTCAAGTTGTAATTATCAAATTTCTAAAGTTGGTTTATATACACTTTAAATTTAGTTGTCAAGTGGGAAGTATGTACACATTCTTAGAGAATATTTCCATACAATGTGGTTTACCCTTTGAATAGATTCGTAAAATAGTAATCATCTCATTGTTAGAGTTGGTTTGAGTTCCAAATATCTGACTAACTATTTCAAATGGTGGGTTTCACCTTAGAGTAGAGTTTCATAATTATCACATTCTAATAGTTGGTTTGCTCGTCAATTTGAGTTTCCAAGTCAGATTCTCACATTCTTATAGTTGAGTTTATACTACAAATTGAGTTTCCAAATTTAAAAAATATGATTATTATAGTTGGTTTATCTTCGAATTGAGTCCATAAGTTTAAAGTATCACTTTCTTAGTGTAATTTTTTTATATAGTATGATTTGATGCGCAAATATAGTTTTCAAATTTTAATTATCTCGGTTTAGAGTTTATTTACCTCTCGAATTGAGTTTTGAATGGAACTATCACATTCTTAATTAGATTATTTACCATATAAAGTAGCTTACGTTTCTAATATAGTTTCTAAGTTTGAATTATCTCAATCATAGAATATGTTTACCATTCAAAATGAATTCCTATGTGAATTATCTCATCTTTATATGTTTTCCAAACATCTCGGTTTATCCTCCATCGAGTTACCAAGTTGAAATTATATTTTCTTATAATTGTTTTGTCCTTCAAATAAATCTCGATTGAATTATTTCATGAGTTTCACCTTTAAATTGAATTTCCAAGTTAAATTATCCTATTGTTAAAGTATTTTACCCTTTGGATTGAGTTCTTGAGAAATTATGTCTTTCTTCAATGTTTTTCATATAGTGTGGTTTACTATTTAAGCGAGTTCTCAAGTTGATTTAACCTTTTTTAGAGTTGGTTTTACCGTCAATTAAGTTTCCAAATTGCAATTATCCCATTTTGAGAGTACATTTGGCTTGTGAGTTCCCAATTTGGAACTACGATTCTCAAATTTGAGCTTACCATTAGAATTTCAAGTTATAATAATCTCATTTCATAGTCGGTTTGACATTTAAATTAAATTTTAAAGTTTTTCTTATATCATTATTATAGTTGTTTTGTCATTCGAATTGAGTTCCCTAGTTACAAATTATCCTATTTTTTAGATTTGAGTTTACGTTTGAATTGAGATCCTGAGCTTGAATAATTTCTTTATAGAATATTTTTCCCATATAATGTGGTTTATTCTTCAAATAGATTTTTCAAGTTGTAATATCTCATTTTTAGAGTTGGTTTGACCTTGAAATTGAGTTCCCACGTTAGAATCATCTCATTCATAGATTTTAGTTTTACTCTTCAAATTGAGTTCCCAAGTTTGAATGATCTCATTCATAAAGTTAGTTTACGCTTGGCAATTAAGTTACTAAATTTAAATTATCTCTTAATTAGAGTATTTTCCTATATTAGATATTTACAAAATTGACCTTGCTAAATGGCCATTCTTTAGATTAGTACTCACAGTTCGAACGATTACAAATAATTTAAAATTTGTTCTGTAATTTGAAACTAAGTACAAACAAATCCAAAAAGTCAAAAATTCCCTAATTTTTATAATAAAATTTTCTATTTTAAGTTCTCTTTTAATCCTCTCCTACAACTTCTACTTAATTTACATTTCAAATTCTAACTTTATACTTCTTTGACCAAACTCCACCACCATTTCATCACTTTTCACCACAACACTTTAACACTTCTTCAATTTCATCATACCAAAAACTCTACCACGAATCACCTTTAAAAAAAGGTTGAAAAAATTTAATATTTTCGGAGTTCGGTCATAGCATTCATAAAGTTCGTTTCACGCTTGAATTGAGTTACTAAACTTTTCCTATCGATAATTACAAAATTATTACTGCTAAATGGCGTTTTTATATTAGTACTCACAGTTAGAATGATTACAAATAATTCCAAATTCCTTATGTAATTCGAAACTAATTACAAACAAATCCAAAATGCCAAAAATTTCCTAATTTTTAATTTCTATTTTAACTTTTCTTTTAATCCTCTCCTACAACTTCTACTTAATTTACATTTTAAATTCCAACTTTATACTTCTTTGACAAACTCCCCACCACCATTTCTTCATTTTCACCACAACCTCCCCACACACACACACATCTTCTATTTCCATCATACCAAAAAACTCCACCACCACGAATCACAGTCAAAATAA
Source organism: Plantago major (assembly GCA_026545765.1). Taxonomy (NCBI): domain Eukaryota; kingdom Viridiplantae; phylum Streptophyta; class Magnoliopsida; order Lamiales; family Plantaginaceae; genus Plantago; species Plantago major. The sequence continues at coordinate 5,722 of JAIFAC010000277.1, read as the reverse complement.
GAAAAAGGTTGAAAAAGTATAGTGTTTTTGGAGTTCGGTCATAGCTTCCGTGGAGGCTGCAGGCAGACTCAATATTAAAAAAAAAAAAAAAAAAAAAAAAAATTAGCGGTTGTAATGAAAGAAAATTGAACACTTTTAATTAATTTGATCGAAAACTTAATTTGTTGTACTAATTTAATTTATTTGTAAGTTTCACCTCGATTACTAATATGTAATTGGACCAAACAATAAGGTACTTTATATAAATCACCATAACTATAATGTGGTTTTACTCTTGAATAGAATTTCACAGTTGGAATTATATGACTCTAGAGTTGGTTTGACGTTGAATTGAGTTTCCAAGTTATCACGATTGTCTCATCCTTAGAGTTGAGTCTAACCTTAGAATTGACTTTCATACTTGGACCTATACCATTTTAAAGTTCGCCTAACTTGTCAAATTGAGTTCATAAGTTGGAATTATCTCTTAGAGCATTTCATAAAGTGTAATTTCTTATAGTTCTCATGTTTATCTCATTCTTAGCTAGCTTACCATTGGAATTGAGTTATCAAATTGAAATTATTCCATTTATGTATTATTTTTCTTTCGATTATGTTACCCTCGAATAGAATCCCCAAGTTGAAATTTTTAGAGTTGGTTTACCTTTGAAATCAGTTCTCAAGTTAAGATTATCCCGTTCTTATAATGGTTTCTAATATGTTGTTGTTTATCCTTGGAATGTAATTTTCAAATTGTAATTATCCATTTACGTTGAGATGGTGTGCCATTCAAATTGATCTCACAAATTGAATTTATCTCACTCTTAGAGTTGATTTTACACATTAAATTTTCCTTTCACATGTTTACATACTTTATTCGAATTACAATATAATTAATGATAAATAAACTTACTAATGATTAAATTCGGAAAAACACAATACTCCATTCATATAAATAATACTCAATTTTGGAGAAATCATGCCACGTAGACTCGATGCAATCACCTTATCGTGTACCTTACTACTCGACCCTTATGACTCCCACACTAAATTAACTTTCAAAGTTGGAATTATCTCATTTTGAGTTTAGTTACCATTTTTCTATATAGATGAATAGGTACTACCTCCACTTTTTCTTCTACTATTCTACGGATTGTTCAAACACAAAAGAAATTTTGAAATTCAAAACGGGAAGCTCCATATATGTAAAACTAAATGACAAATTTATCAAAAAAATACCATCTCATTTTGGGACCTATAAAATATCTAGGGATCTTAGATTATATATGGATGTGAGTAAGAATTAGAGTGAATGTAATTTTAACAACAAAGTGCTTAATTAGCTCTATGAATTGGACAATTAATTAGTAGAAATTAGGTGATAACACCTGAAACCGACATATAAAAGAGAAACCCTAGTGGAGAATTTTCATACTCCATTCTACAACTGCTTGCATGCCTCCGGATTCTACATTTTCCAATCTAAGCGAGTCGAATAAATCTCTAAGAGGCGATTTATGGAAAGACTAAAAGAGCGTCTAAACATTATAGTTATATAAAAACATTAGAACTTTTATTAAGAATACCGGTGATATACATAGATAAAAAATTATATAATATGTTCACTCATAAAACAATAATGTTTAAAACATTATGCATATGCAAGAATATCAATCCGTTTAAAGTCCTTCACTAATACCGTTCTTTCAAGACTTGTGACCTTGCCCACTTTACCAAACACAAATAGATTTCAAAGGTTTATTTTAAGATCAAGTTTAATTTCACGATTTGGAAAAACACAACTTCGGCTAGATGAAAATCATACTCCAAAGTTGAAGCAGGTCACTTGATTTCTATTCATTTGTTTCTAACATGTTAAGTCTTCTACTTTTACAAAGGGTTTTGGATATGAAAATTTTCAATTGATTTCAAAGTAACTTCACGGATCATAGGGAAAAACTAAATCGAGTAGATGAAAATCCAACGCAATTGTGAAATCAATCTCGATCTTGAGTTTTGTCTATATTATCTGAAGTGAGTATAACATACGTGTTGTATATAATTGACAATAACGATATAACTCTTGATCTAACATATTTTAGAGCGGAAGGCGTTAAACATCGGGAACATTCACGGTAGTCTTTTAGGTGTAGTTGTTGAGGATCGGGTTATAACGAATCAATGGAATTCGATGTGTTTTAAACTCATTCAAACCCAGATACGCAACGTCGATCTCCCCACTCTCGCTTTTTATCTTTTGTTTTCGAAATGTGTTCATAAACCTAGAAATATTTATCTACAACATATTTACCCAAGCTGTCGAACTCGGATATGTAAAATCATTAAAGATCTTGATCTAGTGCATTATATTTATGTAGCTGGATTTAACTCTATACCTTTGCATCATTACATAAGTTAACGTAAGCTGCTTTTGTTGTTTGCGAGGTTAGTATAACGATAGAATGAGTTTTACAAATGTTAGGCAGCGATAGAATACTATTTAACTAATAGCGGACTTTAGCATTGTCGTTGATGATAAGAACATTCTTCTCTTGAGTTGATAAAAATCCATGAAATAGCTGTGGAATGTCGTCTTTCTATGGTGAGTTTTACAAATGGACCCGTTCAAGATTTTACATAATTGCAAGCAATCAATTATATAAACTAACCAAAACATGAATTGACGAATATACTCGATCTATCAAAAGCGGAAAAAGAATGAGTCTGATTTTAATTTAGCAAAGCGTAACTTCAATCGATCGGCTCCTTGATGGGTAGGATAAACCTCTTGAGCAGCTTGAATGGCAAATGTTCTATACAAATCCTTTAGAATAAAAGCGGCCTTTATAACATATATAGATTGGGATAAAAATACCTCATTTTAACCGGCCACGCCTTTTATAACCCTCATCTTTTTACGGACGCACGCATTACGATCTCAAGTTGTCGATCGGTCGGTAATTGTAGTAGCCTCGATGGCTGATTCAAGTTCGACTTTTTCTTGCTCATGTTGTATAATGCGATTGTCTGAGATGGAAAACATAGCCGTCAGTTGAACATTAAATTCTTAAATGTAAATAGGTTGTTTTAAATATTGGATTACTTATATGTATCAAAACTACCGATACAATATAAAATTTTGGAAGATTAGATTGATATGAATGGCCTTTAACTTGGAGAACATTATTATAACTAAACTATCACTTAAGCTATGATTTAGACATATAATTATTAAGGTATCACAAAAAGTAATAGGCTACAACTAATACTAAAATGTATGTAAAACATACATTAAAGCGGATATTTGAAGAACTTCGATTGACTACAATTAAAAGATCCACTATGTTTGTTAACACTAAATCTCCCCAGCATGAACAAAAAGAATTATTAAAGAGATGTAGACATTAGAAAGTAAAAGCCCTACAAAATGATATAGCGATATTCTTACCTTGCAAGTAGTATGTTTCTGGAGATGTTTAGAATATGAATCATGAATTAGAAACTAATTAATTGTGTTTGTTGAAGAATGACGGATGATTTATATCTGAAATATCGATTTCTTTGGAAATCAAATAGAAAGTATGAAATCCAAACAAACTATTGTTTGGAAATTCAAATAAAATTTAGAAATCTTAAGAAACAAATTTTTACATGAAAGCAAAATGTATTTTAACTATAATTAAATTAGGTAATCCTTAAAAGTAGGGACTTTTTAAACTAATTACTTTATTCGGTGATACTGATACAGGAGATGAAAAAATTCAAATATATCTAGGGTTTGGATGCATCAAATATTAGTGAATTATAAACCATTTATTTTTTGAAATTTGCATCGACTTTTTGCATCACGATGGCGTAGCTCTTCTTTATCTAAGGCCAATCACTTTTATCATATATATATATATAGATTTGTTACCATTTGCAATAATCATTCATTTATGGTGATAAGTGGAATAATCATCATTTCACTATTAACCAAATATACCAACCTTTTCTATAACGTTCAATTTCTTTACCAGTCTGAAGCTAGAGTAACTCATTAGCTTAACCGTCAAGTGACGATAAATAATCTATATATTTATAAATGGTGTTGAGATGCTCTATATTACATTCTAACCCCATCTATCTCATACAAAAGCTGCATGTTTGTTACAATATGGACCTAGGCTATACAGTCATGCTCTCTACAGATTACACAAGAATTACACAATGATTCCACCATTTTAATATCTTAGCCAAATAAGAATACATCTTCGAGGACACCTCCAGAATTCCACCATTACAAGGTACGTTCGGAAAGCAATGAAAAAGTTTTCCAAATAGATGAGGAGGTCTCCTAGTATGTTAGTAAAATAGCTCGAAAAACGAATCATCGGCGCGACAATAGCATCTGGAGAGCATAGAGGAAAGTATGTTATGATACAAAGGATATCACGGAGCAGAGAACAATCTCAAATGTCAATACCTTTCACGATGAAGCAATTTCCAATAAGGTTATGCTTTGCAATGACGATAAACAAAGCCTTGCAGAACAAACGCTAGAAAAGGTTGGGAACTATTTGCCCTGACCGATCTTCTCCACATGGACAATTGTATGTGGCGTTGTCAAGGGCAAGGAGATCTACGGCTTCTCACATGGACGGTATGTGTGGCGTTGTCAGAAGCGAGGAGATCATCTGCGATGGGGATATTGATTAGGGTATTGATTAGGCCTTACGGTGTAGACTTGATGACCCACAAAGACAAAATGTTGTTTACAGAGATCTTCAGGATCAAACGCCAGTTAGGCAATATAAGCATTAACTTTATGGTTGCGATTGAGAATGACATTGTTGAATATAATTCATTAACAAACATTGACAATTAATCATAAGTTTAAATAGATATCGGTGCAATTGCACTCAGCGGTCAAGTATAAACATAATGGCCGAAGCGGAGATCGTTGCTTCACCATAGCGTGTGGCTCGAATTCTAGTTATATTATACTAGAAGTGGAACACCATGGTGCCCATCTTCAATCACTGGAATTGTTATTTATAATTGCGAACAGTAATAGTTACCATTATTTTTACATCCTACATATTATCTACTAAAATCACCACATGCTACGCCATAGCCTTAATTGACTTCATCGCCACCATCTCCTTCGACAGCCGCTTGAATATGTGATCTCTTACTATTCTTGTGACTTTTATGTGATTTAACTCAATAGATTAGTAGATATTGTACAAAAGTGGCACATGAAAAAGTTATGAAGAAAAACATTCTCTTCCACTCCAAATCTATGACTTACTCACCTTATTGAGATCATTGTAACTGTAATTTTAATATAATTTACAAAATCTAAGTCTTCTTTAAAAGCTGAAGCACAAAGGTAGGTTAAAGTTGACAAACATCAGATGTGAATTTTTTCCTTAACTAATTAAGTATTCGAAGAAAAAATCCATCCGTACTTGTTTTTAGTCCTGCCAAATTAGGAAAGCTCACTAAAATTTTACAATATGGTTACTTAAATTTTAAATTATGTTTGCAATAATTTAGAATTAATATATGAGTAAAGAATATAGATTTGAAATTTTTTCAAAAAAAACTAAGGAAGGCGCGGTTGAAAATGGAGTAGTTTGATTTTTGAGGAGCAATGTCATCCCCGAGTCTGAAACTAAAAATCACTAAGTTCTAGCAATATGTACAAAATGCGGTGTTACTTTGAGTAGTTTGAACTTCTTCTTTTTTTTAGATATAA